>JANVCH010030222.1:0-11586 GCA_025505405.1 Epizoanthus rinbou
GTCAAAACCTGCTTTGACAATGCAATGACAATGCAAATGACAATGAGCTTTTGACAGTGAAGTGAAATCGTCTCTATACTTCCTTAGTCATTCAGTATTAAAGATTAATTAAATATTATTATTATTATTATTAATATTATTAATATTATTCAATATCAAGTGCAGCTGTTTACTGATTTATAAGGAAACAAGTACTTACTTGCTTCCTATGTCCAGTTACCAAAACAATTAAATACTATCACAATTAGTGACCCAGCACGTGGTGGGGCTACAGAGACTTCTAGGGTGTTACATTTGAGACATACAGATTTCCAAGTACAGGGATCTTCAGCATCACAATTACGGAGTAGAGCGAAGTTATAGCAATCGAATAACATGCTCTTAAACTGACTTAGTGTTAGGTGTTTACGTCTAAGAGTGCCTGATAGAATGTTCTATGTTCTGCAAATTGCAAGCTCTGTTGAAGAAGGATCGTTGAAATGTTGAAATGTCACGGTCCTTCATTTCGGATTGAAAAAAGGCATAGGCTATATAGATATTTAGCCACTGATAAAATAAAGTTATCAACTTTGTACAACTATTTACTAGAAAGTCTCAACCATCCCACAAATAACAAGTTGTTTCGTTTAAGAGCCTAGTTCCACAACCATAAATCAATGCGAAACTGTCTTGTAACCAGAATGCAAGACATCCAGATATGCAAACAGTTTGATTCCATCGGCAACAAGATCTCTCAATAAGATCCTTTAATCCGTCATTAATATCCAATTTTTGTAGTTACATGTACGATACGTCCACTCTTTTACCTACTATATCTTTATACAAAACATATTTAATTATTAAAAATGATTATGTTATTATTCTTAGATTCTATATGTAAACAAGAGGCTGCTGCGCACAGCCTGTAGTCGTGGTGCGTAGAAAGTTATATATTTAAGCCCGATTTTAGCTAGAAAATATTCGCAATATTATTTGTAGAAAGAAACGTCCTGAGAATGTGCAGTTTATTGTCTTGTGCCGTAGTCGTAGCCGTTGCTGTCCTGGTTTCTTAAACTCCCTAATAGTGACAACGTTGGATCCCATGGTAGACCATGTATGACGTCATATAGCCTCCCACAAGCAAGGGCACAAGTGGCAGCGTTATAGGGACAATTTCGACACCAAAACAAAAAAATAATGACAGAACCAGAGCCCATTTTAAAAGTCGTATCCTTCGGAACGACTAATAAATGTAATTCAGTTTATTCTGCAATGTTTGATAATGATAATAATTAAAATTAACTTTACTTTATATATGTCACTGTGTGCCATACCTCTAACCCCTATGCTATGAAATACATTCATACATTACAGATGTTGGAGGTGACTTCCGGGGACTGTCATTTGGCCGCTTTCAAGCTTTCTTTCAAGCGTTAATTTGAATTTAAGAATGCATTGATTGTTTCCACAGTCCTTGATTTCTTTGTCTTACTCGTGCAAATCTTTGCAAACCTTACTTGCGAGAGTCAGAAAACATGTATTTTCTTGTATTTGTATTGTTCTTTTGATCATCACTCAATATGTGTGTTTCTTAACATGCCTGGAACATTTCATGAACGAGTGGCTCTGGAATTAGACTTGTGCACAAAAGGGAAAATTGCATTGCACGTGAGATAAAGGAGATGTTTGCATAAATGATTTTCTCTTTTGTCTCTACAACCAGCAAGACAAGGTATTAAAATGTACTCTCTACCAAATCAAAAATATATTCAAGACATGGAATGAGTTAATGCTGATTGTTGTCCAGGTAAGCTTTAGGAGCCTGCCTGAATTTGTTTCTGCTGACCTGATGCACCAAACATTAGAGGACCCTAAAAATAAGAAATGGAAAAAAAGCTGGAATGGCCTAGCAAGTGAAGAAATAATTAAATTGTTCTTAATTTTGTATAATATGGTACTTTCGGCCGGTCTTTTATCTCTTTACTTATATACACTAAAACATCCATAGCAACAGTTTAAGTAATGACACTTACTTCCTCACAGAGTCTTATAAAGGGAATGCGAGCATTGCACACAGCTATCACATGCCCCATTGTTCCAGCATAAGATGTTTTACTCAGGCATTGTGAAAACACATCCATTTTCCGTTTCTTCTTCCTTAGCGTTTCCTTGTCACCTTTCTGCTTAAAAAAAGCATGACAAAATATTAAATGAATCCTGAAGTTAAATAATTTGCTGGAAAAATGAAACACCTTGTTACATTGAGTTAGTCTGTGTTGTTTTGGGGTCCCAAAACTGTCACACAAACAAGAATGAAGCGAAAACCGTATCTACACTCATAGGCATGGCCGATCTGAGATAACAGATTAAGTAATTTTGCTAAATAAAACATATAAAGAGAGTAAGAGCAACTTTATGTCTCGGTCATATATTTTGGTTATTGGGGGCTGCAAATAGTGTTTCAAGCAGTCGTGAATATGGTCCAAATTCGACTCTGAACCAGGGGCACTTTGGACGCTTTGGGGTTGTTGACTTTGCAGGTCTGTATCTTTGACAGATTTGAGTTTTGAATTAAACGAAGTCGGTTTTAATTGTTCTCTATGGAAATCTGATTCACCCACAAAAAATAATGGAAATCTATTTTTGACGTGAAATTAGTTGGTTGGTTCTTAGGCACACAGCCTCTTAAGTTATTGAACACAGTATATATGCACACACATTGCCACTGCATAAGCTGTCGTTTACTTGCTTTTGTAGAACTACAAATATCCTAACCACTCGTACTTGCTAGAATCAGGGGTAGATTAAGTTCATCAGTTCTGAACATGCACATTACAATATTATATTATATTATCAGTTATATTTGATAGAGCATTTTTGGATTCATTTTCACAATTAGTTTACTAGA
The DNA here is from genome assembly GCA_025505405.1 of Epizoanthus rinbou. Classification (NCBI taxonomy): domain Eukaryota; kingdom Metazoa; phylum Cnidaria; class Anthozoa; order Zoantharia; family Epizoanthidae; genus Epizoanthus; species Epizoanthus rinbou. The sequence goes on from JANVCH010030222.1 coordinate 2,888, forward strand.
GTTTATAATTATTGTAAATCCCAGCACCTTTTAACATTTTCTGGATTTAGGCGCTCTACAAATTTATTATTATTATTATTAAGACATTTGCACTAAAATGTAAATACTGTGGCCATTCTGGGCAACATGAGATCTTAACCAAATAATAAAAACTGAGTTTACTTCTATTATTCAGAGAATTCAAGATTTTACAATAAAAGGCCAGCGATGCGGTCAATGCAGGTCAATCCCACTGGCACACCTGCAGAACCTCAGTCCTGTGCCTGTGTGCTATGGACACTTAACCATGAACGATACTGTTGCTTACCCTTCTTTTCTTTGCATTCTCGTCTTTATGCTCGAGCCTAGTTACTGAAATAGGATACAAGATAATGTAGATTAGAAACACACGTGCAAGTACCACTGAACATTGCACTACGTTCTCTACACACATTTCACACTCGTACATGTACATAGATAAATCCATCCATTGTATTGAAGCTTTCTGAAATAAAGCTTTTCAGCTACGTAAATATGTATTTTGTACTGTTCCAGCCATGGAAGGTGTCTAGGCCGCAAGTTTGCTCATCCAGTTTGCACCGACATCTGGCATAGTGTACGAGCCGATACACAATAAACTGGATGCGGTTGCACCTTGCACTTTCCTTCTTATTTGCTGACCGGTTTTGCCTTTCGGATTCCTCAGTATGAAATTTCAGCTGGATATTAGCTGTGTTCAACAATTTACATCAATTTTATCGGCCCTAATTTTGCTTTCATAATACTCTTTTACACAAATAATATCGCTGATATTTTCGAACTAAAAATAATAGACAGAGAAAAAAAACATTATTGGAAAAATGGTAGTCCCAGCAGGTCACCCATCCAAGTACTAACTCTGTTCGACTCGGCTTAAGTTTCTACAGGCTGATAACTTGTTCCCAGGCCAGACCGAGCGGAAAATCATCCTGAAAACTGGCCAGCTGGCCCATCGATGGTGTCTAGACTATATCTGCTGCTTCTTTCGTTGGCAGCAAAAATGCACAAATTGGATATTTTACATTTATGCATTATGTATGCACAGTTGGTTATGTGCTGGTGCAGCAAATTGTTGTCACATGCTTATAGATTTTAAAAAAATCACAAAAAAATAACAAGATGAAAAATAAAGCAGAAGTCCTTGCATAACCAAGAAATGAAATACTCTTTTAAATCTCTTGCTCATGTGGTGCAATTGCAACAAACATATAAGCTAAAGCAAAATTCCCTTTGTTGAAAATGTTCTGCATAAAAGAGCACGCATACAGCAAAAACTACCTGTACTAATAGCAAGCCTCTTTATAACAAACAGATTCAAACCTTCTATGCTCTTGGAAGGAAAATCAGTGATGATTTCTGGATCAAGTGATACAAAGTGATCAGGAACAGCAAACAGACTCTTTTGTAGTAGAGAATTGTCCAGTGCTGTCTCTGAAACACTTGATGTTTTGCTCATCCTCCTTGCTGCTTTTTGTTCTCCCATTTCTCCTTCTCTTCCAGAATCATTTGGTTCAGTTTTTATCAGCTCTAGTCCAAAGCTTTCCTGTTCCGTTTCTTCAACAGTGGCTGCTTTAACCTTCAGCATGTAGAAACTGCCTTCAACTTCACCTGTTTCCTTATTGTTTAAGGCTTCAATCACCTAAAGACACGAAGTTGTTGTGTTATCACTGTAACTATACTTGTCTTCCCTTATGTTTCAGTATGCTTTTTTATCAATTTGTGTTGTTGTTGTTGATTAATCAAGGTACTGCATAAATGTAAAATAATTGCAAGCTTCTACTACTTGTCCCATAAGTTTGTAGAGCTCTTGCCCTGGCCCCCTTCAACGAGCCCCAAGCATTACACCATATGTATGTAGGTCACGAGCTTTCATTGATATTATATGCTTTTATGAACCCCTCTTGGCTTGAGTTTGGATACTTCTAGGTTTTCATCCCCAATTTGTAGGTAAACTAGATGTTGATTTAGCTTTAGAAAATAAGTGTCTTTAATAAATTATCTTCTTTAATTTTTTCGGCAATCCTGGTAGGATTGTGCTAAATGAACAGGACAGAAAAAAAACTGGCTATAGGGGATAGATCAGTTGTCAACGGAGTTTTCCTATTTTATGAGACTTCTTTTATAGAGTGACTTTTTATCAATACAGATAAACTGGCTATTCCAGAGTATCTGATGTGGTACATGTATTTATTTTGTTGTGGAGACATGCCTTTATGCAAGGATGATCAGTCATCACACGTTAAGACATTTCTTATACAAAGTTGGTAGAATTAACCAATGGCAGACCTGCATATTCAACTTTGCAATGAAATACAAAAGGTCCATCTACTCAATTAATGAGTCAAGATATTTTTCCAACTCGTAGGGTAATTGTCTGGATATTTTTAATGCATGCTATTGTTTGGGTTAGTATGACTGATTCTATGTCTAACATCCTTAATCCCCCATTTTAAATATCATTTACCATTGCCACTCGCTTTACCTTTCATAGATTTCTTTTAAAAAGTCTTTCTCAGAAGATAGAACAGAAGCAGGAATTACAATTTTCGGAATGACGAAGGTTCTAAGAGGCTGTCTCTGCAAAAGCGGACTGGTTGCCTCTGGTTTGAAAAATATATTTCCTTTTTCTTTCCAGTGCTGAAAACGCATCATGTGCAAGTGATAAAATGGGTATTCGTTTGTGAAAATAGTCTAAAATACCTAATATAAGCCATTTTTAGGCAACTTTCAAGGCTTACTACAAAGAAACTAACTGCCATCAAGAAATAATTTATTATTGCTTAAACGGCATTTTGTGGTGACATTTTTTTCTAAAAACGTGGACACCGACTTTTAGTGGAAAGCGTTTTGTATTTAACACTCTAACTTCTCCCATCAATGTCAAATTGGTTCGCGATATATATCACACAATTACATAAATGTTTTTATTATATGAGTGTGAGTGTTTTACTGAGAACTAAACCACTCGTAGAATCCATACGACACTACATCCGGGTCCCGAGTGGCATATTTTCGATATGTTACGCGCGTGCGTGGCATATCGATGTTTTACATTAAACTTGATTTTCTAGGTTTCATAAACCTTGTCTCATTCTGATGTATTGTTCTTCCATATAATAAAAAGAAACCTCACTGAGATAGTGTTCTTGTCACTCGAAGATAAAATCCATACCTTCTCGCTACCGTGTAATATCCTCTATCTATTTAGTGCATACATGCACAAGTAAAACCGAAGCTTACCACGAAAAACTCAGTGTGCTTCCTTAATTGAAGAAATAACTTGTGTCTTCCCAGTTTGGCTACTGGGTGCTTGGCCATGTTGACAAGTGGGAGGTGAGTGGAAGGGATAACTGGTAATTGCCCAATTCCTCGTTGGCACTTCCTTAGATACAGCAAACACCTGCGCTGCCCAAATATTAAAAACTGCATTAATTTCATAAATATTGTGTATAATACGGTACTATATATTATATGCACACACAGTACTCTGCACTAAAGGGATTGGTTACAGATTGCTTATGACAATAAATCTACTCATCGAGGAAGCATAAACCAATCAGAACATGGCCCTGTAAATGAGGTTGGAAATAAACATCCATTTTCATTGTGTTATACTGAATGAAGCTTTGGAAGCTCAGTTTAGTGTAAGTTGAAGCAAAAGCTAAAAGCATTTAATTCACGAAGTAGAATATCTAAACATGTACTCTCTCACGGAATACAACAGGAAACTGATGTTCAAGACAACCGGGAAAGGAATCAGAGCCAAGTTGAGATCCCAGAATTCTTTTTTCTCTATGATTACCAAGTAATCGTACAGCTTCTATAATATTAAGAATTCAATGTCTGACGAAAGGAATTCCACATTAAATTTCACGTGAATTTACAGTTACGGAAATGCCAGGCCACAACTCAACTGTCACATCCGAAGGTTGACCTTTACTCCATTTGCTCGTCTCAGTTTTGTTTCAGCCTTATGAATCAGAGCAAAATGTTTTTCAGTGCATTGTTCTTTGGCAGATCACGTAAGAATTGAGTGAATTGTACAATCAAATTGATATTAGAGAAACAGAAGCAGAAGCAGAAGCAGAAACAGAAACAGAAACGGAAACTGAAACAAAAACAACGAACTCCGAATGTTTGCGGTACCAGTGGATTGATTTCATTTGCCAGTTTGTCAACTTGAAATTGAGCATTATGGAGATGAATGGAAATTCAGGACTGAAAATAAAATAACTGTAATAAAAATGAATCTTCTTTGGGAGATTCACACATAAACCTTTCTTGTCACTTGCTAAATGACAGTTTTATACAGTTCAATCACACAAGTACAGAAAACAAAACTAGTTTGTAGTAGATCGTAGAGACTTACTAGTTGTAGACTTCTTAAACAAAATATAGTTGTTCAAAAGCGAACTTCAAAGTGTCTAGTTTCTTTTCTCCATTTTTTATGTTTGACTTACATAACGTTTTTGTTGTGCTTCAATGCAAAGTGATAATTACTGAAAACGACAACTGTTGTGTATCATTATATAAATTATATTACTTGCTAGTTACATTACCAACTTGCCTTGTTTCTTTCAGTGCACTTATGAACTGCTTGGGATTGCTGTTGAGTGTGGTTTCCATTTCTGTACAGATTTCTCTTTCTAACAATAAAAAAGTGAATCAAAGTGACTCGGTTCATTCTACCCTAGGGAACAGACGCTCAAACTTGGTGTCAAAGTTAGTTAAACATTTGAGAGCGAGTTTGAGAGTCTGATGCCAAAGATAAATTTAAACATAACACAAAAAAACTGATTTGATCATTTCAATAATATTATATATTATACAGCAATCAAAATCTCACAAATCAACACAATAAAAACCACTGATCATGACTATAACATATAACAGAAAGTGTGTAGTTTTTCTGTTCTTTTTGTATGTCAAAATAGTACTAAATAAAAATTGCATTGCGTTGCATTGTATTGTATATGAATGAATTTTGGAAAACTCCTTGCCTATGCAAACTATATGTTCTCATACAAATATTTTATTTCTGAACATATAACACGACTAAAATGTAAATATCTTGCTAAATGCTGAAAAAAAGTTGGAGAGGTTTTCAAATAGATTACTTAATGATGACATATCTGTTACTCTGCAATGATTTCCGACAAGATCTGCTTCAAAAAATATTGTTATTATTTTGAACCTTATTATTATGACATTATTATCCAATTATTAATATTACAGAGTGAGTAGCACTTTTGGTAATCTTGGTATCTTCTGTCCAAAACGTACTGATGCTTTTCCCAGCCGATGGAGATCCTTTGGCAACTCTCTGATTTTACACCCTGATTCATAAGTTACAATTGGCTGAATTATAAAAAGAACACCTTCTAGCACCTTATTTCAATCGTCAAATGAAAAAATGAGCAAATACACACATTTCTGACAAATGGTAACAAGCTCACTTGCACTCGACAAAATATTTCCCATTACTGTGCGTTTGCAGTAGATATTGATTGCCAAAAGCACATCTTGGACTTGAAACAGAAGACTAACAATCAGAAGTTGGACAGGAATCATGGGACTCGGTTTTGGTAATATTTCTGCCAACACCTTTCCCCTTTCCTTCATCTGTGGACTGATGATCAGATTTTGATGGTGTTGCAACACTTGGTGAAATCGTGGAATCTGAGAGTATGCCATACTTCGGCCTTGCATTATTTGCAAATTAATTCTTTAGTGAATCTTGAAGGGTTTTCGTTTCTTCTCGGAGCTTCTCAAAGTACTTGAAATATTGCTAGCAAAGATTTTTACAAATGTAACTTTTCACAGCTATACTGGAATGGGGAATGTCCAATATGATGCAAATCCTCTCTTGCAGATCGACGACTTTCCATTTAATCTTGTCTTTTTCCTAGAATAATTTTGATCCCATCCACATAAAACGCATCCAGAATTTGTGATAAATTTTGTTGGTGTACCACTTGCTTGCACATTGTCCATTCAAGCATTACAGAGTACAAAAATCAAGAGGTTTTACAATGAAATTTGATTATAAAAACTCCGCCAGTTCCGCGAGGTTGTATTTGTAATGTAACATATTGTGCATTGCATTTTGGTGCGAGGCAAGTCCTAACTTGTGCAGCACAGCTGAAGTATTTGCAAAACTTCAGAAAGTTGTTGAGAAACTTTATACAGATTGTATTTATACCACTGGCAGTCCAACAAGTCCATGAGGTAATTTAAAATAGTATATAGTCCATGGATGTAACTAGCATTAAGACATAATTAGGTAAATGCCAATTTTCGTGAAATCATAAAATCAGGGTTATAAACTACGAAACTTGGAACAAAACTGAAGACAAAAACAACATGGCTGAAGGTAAAAAGGCATAATAATTCCAAACGAACACTTCTATTGAAAACCCAAACCAACATCATAACACTCAAATACTAACCTAGTGATAGATAGATAGATAGATTAATTACCCTTCTTGGTAATGAATTGTTATACAATAATATCAATAATTAAATATCAATTTCGTAAAAATAGTTGATAGTCAATGTATGCCTGCATTGTAATGCTTTCATCGAAACCCACATGATAAAATGCATGTACACTTCCTGATTGCACTGAACATACATTACGATATGCTCTCACACTAATCTTGTAAATGTATCTCGTTAAGGCAAACAATTGTTTCATTACCCAATCTGAGTTTCTGATTGGGTTCTAGCATTTTATTAGTACAATGCCACTTCTTTTGAAATAACTAATTTGAAGATGGCGGTGGTCAACTGCCAAACCATTTGAAATAGTCCTTTCTTTGTTAGCTCTGCCCTAACTGTGGGAAATTAGAGACTGTGGACCTAATATTAAATATGCATTTTGTTTATCAGGCCAAGTTAGATTTCTTATAAATTTGTGTATTCCACCTTACATAAGCGAGGATGTAGTCTGAACTCTTTCGAACAAGCTCTTGCTTTACCAGTTCTGATATGACACCATCACAACTGAAGATGAACCTTGAATGCGTATCTTGATATTCACAGAGCACATCGTGCTAGCTCGTACTACAAACTACACATGACTGAACATACTTATTATTTGTGATTACAAAATATACAGATCAAACGGCTTCATACTTTTTAACAACAGAAGTCCGTACTTGTATATACAAAACATACAATTAAACAGAATAATTATTTTATATGATGATCAAATGATCAAACAAGTCTGGCTTTTCTATTGTTTACGTATTTACATGTACAACATTAGTCCGAGAGCATTTTGTCATGATTATTAGGAGTACTTGAAAATGCATGAACCTGTACCTTCATAACAACCAAGCACTACGGAATACAATCCATTTTTTGCATCAACAGAAACAATGATAATGTCGTCTGGTGTAGCGCAACTCCATGGCTCTATGGTTAAACGTGGGCCGCTTGTATCTATCATTGCTGCAAACAACGACATTAAATTAATACACTGTATTTACTTGAAAAGACCAACCACAAATTTGCATATTTGTTATTAAATCTAAAAGTTAAGATTATCCACATGAATTAACTTATATGTGCATATAAATACATGTAAATAATTACTACTATTGTTTTATCAATATTAATATTAAAAAAACAACAAATCAATATATAAAATTAGAATTGAAATGTTACTGTTCTTTCAAATGGAACATTTTTAAGAAGTTAAGGGCACACATGAATGATATCAGTTTGATCAATTGATAACATCAAATATCTCTACCCCTTGACGCTTGACCCAATACACCGGTCAACTGCTCAGTTGGCAGTTAAATTTGTAGCAGCAAATTACACTGCCATTTGTCTTGCCAGTAACATATATTTATTGTAAGTGCCCTCACTTCGTGTGCTGCAATTGACATGCAAAATTAAATATTTCCCTCTCCGTGCAATATGTTAGTAGAGGCGAAACAGAGGAGTAGGAGGCATGCCAAAGCCTTGGCAAAAACAACATGAATTTTCACTGGACAATTGGTTCTAAAGCACAATGAAAAGACTACAACCTAAATTAGATTATAGCAAAATTTCGACTGCAAGTTAATGACAAGTTTCGTTCATTATAAGAGAATATCAGCCGAAAGCTTTTTCTTTTGAAATTCTGCAAAACTGATCTAAATAATTAATTTAAATTTATGTCAAATGTTGGCATGCATAATGCAGTATAGCAAGATTAGGTCTGTTTAATATTCGTTTTAACAATGCTATATCTTTCATTATAATAAATCAAAAAAAGTATATTGAAAATGCTGCAATTTGATTGGTTCCTCGACTAATCTAATAATTTCATTGTACCTGTTGTGAAAACTTCCAAGATGGCGGCATCTCAATATGTCGAGATGACAGAAGAAGAGATTGAAAATCTAGTAGAAACTGCAGAAGTTAAGTACAAAATCATATTTATAAACCCTTGTGTTGATTTATTATAAAACGATTCAGCACTGTTTTCTATAAGCAGTTAGTCCACTTGGCGAAGCACCTCATGGACTAACAGCTCATAGAAAGTGCCGCCTCATCGAATAACTGTTAATTAACTGTTTGATAAGCAGTATCTGGATACAGATAGATAGATAGATAGATAGATAGATAGATAGATAGATAGATGGATGGATGGATGGATGGATGGATGGATGGATGGATGGATGGAT
>JANVCH010030333.1:0-11584 GCA_025505405.1 Epizoanthus rinbou
GAAAAATTATTGTGATCTCACTTTGATATTTAATATAAGAGTTCGTGTAAATTAATTTAAATTTATAAATATTGTTATTGGTATCGTTAATTTTCTCGCTTTCTATACCTATAATTGGAATTGGTGCATTTTCAGCGATTTCAGGAATGAAAATTTCAAAAATTTTCCGGGTGAGCATGCGCCCGGACCCCCCTAGATTTCGCTCGTCGGCCAAGTTGGCCCCCCCAAAAAACATTTGCCCAGCTACGGCACTGGTACGTCTATCGCTATTTGGTCTCTGCTTCTATATGCCCCTTCAGCAAATTTCAAGATCCAAACAAATTAAGTTTGGAGCCAGGCTATGAGTGTATACCTCACTAGTTTGAACTAGTTAACTAGTATTATCAATAAATATATTGCAATAGCGTCAGACATCTTCACTGATCCTCCTGCTTAGAGATCCGGCGCATTGGTAGAGGCTGGCAGTTCGTTAATGACCAGAATTAATACTCTTCCTCAATAAAGTGTCTCATTCGTAAATATGTGCACTATGCATGCAGCCGAGTTTGTGTTATTATCAATATGCATCTTCTGGCTCAAGTAATCGTTCCCCGGGCCTACCATTAGATGCTGCGTTGAAACAATATGCTGTTGTAGACAGCTGTAGATAGTTCTTGTTAGGTTAGTTATTGCTCGGCTTTTAGGTCAAACGTTTGCAAGTTGCTTATATTAAAACCACCATGTATATCCGATATCCATTCAGTGCAAAATGAAGTACTCTGTAAAGATTTGGGCGTCTAAACCGTCACACAAATGAAAACGAAGGAAAAATGTTTCGATCGCTTTTTCTTCACTTCCACAGCCATGGGCCCGCCATCTTGGCATATGGCGTCAGCGAGTTGCCATTCCAGGCCGCAGTTGGAGAACCTATGTAAACAAACAAAATAGCGAGAGGTCTGGGAACGGCAACTCACTGACGTCATATTCCAAGATGGCGGGAAATAACTGTCGAAGTTTGTGCGATGGTTTCGTACTGAGCGGACACAAAATCTTCATAGGGTAATTTTAAAGTTCTATCATTTTGGCAGCAAATATTTTTCACTTCAGGATTCAAGTCAATTTTACAAAGAAGTAAAATATTGAAGATAAACAAGAATACGGTATATATAGACGTCTCCAGGTACAGTTCAGTAATAGTTACAGTTACAGTAAACATACTTCAGAAATTGGTAATGATCTGTTTACGAAGTATATGAATGTACAAATTCCAAATTGCCAGTTTCAAATGTTTGCCGATTCTATGAATATGTTATCTCTTCGAATCTATGTTATTGGCAGATTCATTGTTACAAAACAAAATACGTACATGTAATCATAGCAAAGAGTTAACAAGAACTATAAGATGTAACTCACCCGCTATGGGAGGACCTGCCAGCCGAGTCAAGGATATAAGGAACAACTCCATCCCAAATGCAAACGCTCTCCGGCTGGAGTCCACAGATCTCATAATCAGAACACTCAACATGGACAGAAATGTTCCGTCACAGGCGCCATAAGCAACAAGGTAACAAGCCAGACCTGCGTAACTGGAGATCAGTGGAAGGAGCAACGTGGAAATACCATTAACCAACAGAGAAACCTCGTAGAGAACCTGCGGCTTTACCCACTGTGCATTGCAGGCAAAACCAGACAACGGTCGGGCAATAACTGTCGATATCCCCATATAGATGTACAATTCGGATGCCTTCTCTGGGGATATGCCAAGATCCCTAGAATGTTTGATCTATACAAAGGCAAGAAATCAACTATTTAGATTTAATACATTTATAGGATACAACAAACTATCGTTGATGCATGGTTTTTATCCGATTTCAAAATGAACAAAAGGAATGACTACAGAAAACTCTTTAATCTTTCTGGGGTAGTCTCAACGTTTACTTTTCGTGACATGCAGGCATTCATGGCGAAATGACACACAACGTCATCGGTTTTAAGCCATATTCGCATTCTCCGAGCGGCGGAATAATAGATGGAGCTTTCAATACATGAATGCAGTAAATGTACACAGATTCCCTGAAAATAATCTTCATAACTATACGCATGTCGGTAAGGCTTGTTAGCTCACCGGAAATAAATCTGCAATTAACCGATGTAACAACGAGATCAGTAAATGACATTTAATTTTAGCGCAGTGTGATGTCCACAACCGTAATTTGCAATGACTCAGGGAAAAAAAGTGTTATTTTTAACTCTTATCATAGAAATTTTGAAGATCACAAGAAACGGCCGAGGCTTTGACAGCAAGTTATTACGATGCAAAGTGACAAACATTGTAATCTATCACTACATGAGTGTCCCTAACAAAAGAACGTCCACACACACACACACACAACCAAGAATTCTTGTTCCGGAATAGTGCCAAATGAACGCGCCCTTAAACTCTTGTGATTAAAATTTTGAAGATCTCAGTCAAGAAACGCCTGTCGTTTTGACAGTAAAATATAAACTATTAACTGTCAATCGATCTAAAGTTACACAAGGCGCAATGTATCACTAATCTGTGTTCGTTTACAAAAATATATGAAAACTTTAACTTCAACAGATTTAGGTAAATTAGAGGCCTTTGCTGGATTCAGTATCTTATGTTCAGTATTTTCCCAGTACTTTCCTTCTTACGACCATTTCAGAGTGAATATTTGCAATACGTTTTACAGCTATTTAATTTGTACTGATCTAGTATAGGAAAATACAGATACAGACAGTCTGAACTTACCGTATGGATCAAAGGAATACTTTGGGAAAACATTGCGATGGTTGCAGAAACAGTGAGAAAACTATAGGCTGGAACTCTCCACACAGAGAAATCTACCCGCTTGTTTGGTATTGCTTTCTGTTTTTCTTTGTTTCTGTAGTGCAGCTCAATTATTTCGCTATCTGTATCCACTTCAAGAGCATTCTCGATTGCTGGAGTATCATTTACGACTTCAACAGAGTTATTGACTTCATGGGTATCTTTACTGGGCTCAACTAGACTCATTTCTTGCTGGTTTGTTTCAGGTGAGCTATCTGATGTCGCTACGCTTTCTTGAAATGTACAGCCAAGCAACACAACCAGAATCATTGACCCTGCCATTGCCCTAAAGGTTCCGCTCAGACCAATGGAAGCCAACAAGACTTGTAAGATGGGTCCCTGTACCAGTATCCCTACTCCCATCCCCATTGTAACAAGACTGAGAGTCAGTGACCTCCATCTCGTAAAATACTTCGTCATGAGAAGTAATCCGGAGGTAAAAACAAATGAATTTCCAATTCCAAATATGCCGCCATATGTGAGGTAGAGCAGCTCAAAACGAGAGACGAACGAGGAGGCGAGGAGGCCGACACCACAAACGAGTCCTCCACTCATTGTTACACAACGGCAGCCGAGTCGGTCGCACATCGGTCCTGTTGCCGGTCCCAGGAGAGTCATTAGACACAAACTCGCAGATGAAACCCATGCTGCAAAATAATAAAACACTGCATAAAGTAACTGATTGTTGCTGAGTGTAGCAAAACAAAAATCTTCAGTCGATTTCAATCAAACCTTAACAATAAATAAACCCTATTTGGGTTGGGCTATTTTTGTTGTCAGGAAGGCTGGCGAGGGGACGATCCCTCCTCAGCCCCCTCCCCCCTCTTTAATTTATTTAACTTTTAAAAAATGGTACAAAAGACATAATTGGTAGATTAGTTATTTAGTCCATGATGTACACTTTGATAATAGGATATTTTAAAATTTATAACTCCATGTGATGTCACAAAAACGCTATCTTGTTTTTTCTTTGTAGCCGTTCTATCTTGGATTTTTTATAACGTCAGAATTTTGCCTTAATTTATTTAAAATAAATTTAAAAAACCGAATTGGCCTTTGCTAAGCTAGATTTATAAGACCTTATACTTTTTTGAAAAAATTCCAAATTAAAACACATTTTAGAAAAAGTATCAATCATAACTCACATAGTTTCCATGGCAACATAGTAGTGTTTATGGCTATGATTAGCGTACCATTGCATGCCGATAACTTTTGTGCAGCTGATTCTGGGAAAAGTCAGAAAGTTTCAATTTGATAGCATTTACCGTTCGGGAATAGCAAAATAAAATGCCTCATAGGGTTAAGAAGTTTAAAATGTTTTAACTTTTTTAAGTTATATGTCTCTTGCGAAGACGTTCGTTAAAATATATATATATATAAAATGTAAATAAATAGATTTATTTTGTCCTCTAGACTGATTTATTTTGTCCTCTAGATATATGATCTGGTAAACATGAGTAATTGTTTCTTTTTCAAATTTACTGTGAAAGATATATGTGTACAAGGTTGTTGAACAAGATAACTAATAGCAGCATTTGAGTTCACACCTTGATTTTGTCGCAAGAAATACGTCATAATAACCTCCGAAATTATTTTTGTAAATCAGTTACTCAATCGAGAATCGATGCGCAAGAAGATACATTTAGCTGGATGTATATAAAGAAATTTAGACCATTGTTGGTGAAGTGACTCCGATTTTGTCAGCGGAAACGGCGTGCATATTTCGTGTACCATTATTATACAACCCGAGTAACGCCGTCGTGTCGGTAATTTAGAATGTAAATGCATGTGCAGATTACTGTTAAATATGATCGTACTGTAGATTTGTGAACTGATTAAACATTCGTAAGCGGTTCACACTATTTTCAGTTTGGTACAAATAGTTAGAAACATTCCGTGACTTTCACTCGCCAATCAGGCGAGTGGTTTGTAAATTTTGCATTTCTCTAATCAACTTTATATTTCAATGCTAAATACACCTTTACGATTCAAGTGAACTTAAGTGATGCGAGAACACTCAAACTAGATAATCGCGTCTGATGCACGAAAGAATAAAAACGTTTTTATTTTGTAAAATAGACTATCTTTTAAACTCATTTTCTTAAGTTTTGTAAACAACATTTGTTTATTTCTTATCCTGAGCATTTTGCGTGGTTTAAAAAACGGTTTTACTTAATTTTTCACTGATAATAATATATTCAAAGCCTAGCATTGTGTGAAAATATAATAATTCATTCAAAACTATGTTGAACACAAAGTATTTTAAAAAAGATTTAAAACATTGATTCTTGTTTTAAAATTTAAGGCTGCGAGAAAGTATTTGTACTGATACTGCGAATGATTCAACCGCAACACACTCGATAGAATGACAGCTCACAAACCAGGAAATTCATATTGCTGGAGAAGTCAGTCCAGCGAAGTTTGTTTTCAATCTAGCCCTTCAAAACATTGCCGTTGAAGAAAGGAATTAACTCGTGATCCGTGACCCGTCCAAGTCGTGACTTACACTCCTCGTATCCTTCGCTTATCACACTAAAAATAATATTAATAACATAAATCAAATATCCAGATACTTTCCATCGAAACATCTCCAGTCTGTAGCCAAGATTTTAAACCCAGTCTGCAAATTAAACCCAGTCCACAGTTTGAAATCCGTAATCATTACGGATTACTTGTTATGCCATTTCTCAATTTTTGGGGTCCAAAAAGCTTCTCGTCACGCCGTTACTCGCTTACTCGTCACGCCGTTACGCCGATCACCAACAACCGTGGAAAACAAATAACAAAGAAACAAGTGACTTGATTGACGACGACCAATTCATTCCATCGTTACCTGCCCGTCGCTTGAAAACATTGCATTACATTTCGAAGATTTGAAAGAAATTTTCGTCAAAATCATGAAAACTAGAAGAAGGATTTCTGTCACTTTTAGCACATTCCTTTATATTACATGATTACAGATTATTACACGATTATCAAATATCGAAAGTACCAACTGTTCATTTACCAAACACAACTTACACAGAGAGTAAATATCTGCTGTAGAGCCACTACTCACCCGCCTGTTCTCTACTAACTTTATAGTGATCCATCACTTCTGGTAGCAACACTCCAAAACTTAATGCCAGGCCCTGCACAATGGCCGCATTGATCACAGCACACGCACACACGAGCCACGACCACCATCCATCCTGGGGATGGACATAACTTCGTTTGAGATACTTCATCATTTGATCATATCCCAATGAGATGACGCGCTCCAAGCCACAGGGAATTACACCACGCGGCAGTTACACATGCTCACCTTGTTCCGTATGGATAGTCATTAAAGTTCACTAGGTTTTCCAGAGATTGAAAATAGATGCAATAGAACGAACTATCTGATTGGCTGGACGTCTATTTCAAGTCACGGGGTGACGTCACGCAACTTGATCTTCACACAATCGAACCTTACTTAATATTATTTTATTATAAAATGGATGAATTTCAGAGTTACCGAAGTTTTGTGAAGTTGTGAAATTATGAAGTTGGGAGCGAGCGTTTTGATTTAAAACCATTCAAAACACGAAATTTGGAAAGACGTAGTGCTTCACAAAGATTTAGAACTCTGCAGTCCTTTTCGGTAAGTATACGACACGAGGTATTCCTAGGCGGTCACCCACCCAAGTTTATCCGTTTTTGCTTCGGAATATCTCTGAAATAAACATCAAAATGTAGAATTAAATACACTGTCTGTTCTATTTTCTGTACTTAAAATGTTGCTAGTACTCCTAAGTGGAGACGGGCGGTTAAAATGCGGACGGGGTGGAAATTAAACTACTGATAAAAGTTTTCGGCATTTCTTTCTTGATTCGAGCAAAGTCCAGGATCCGGATCAGTGCTCCATTAATTAGGCCAATTGCTCGAGGTATTTATCAATTGTTATCAGGTTGGTCCAATGATGTCTTTTCGTTCGAGCGATGCTGGCAGAGTTGTCGATACGGCGTCGGGAGCTGCACTTGACCACCCCCCCCCCAAGTTGTACGCAGCAGCCTCTTGTCAAGTTTTGTTGGCAAAAATATGTTTTAATAGTCCGATTTACCCAGGGGCTTTACCCGAGTATTGCAATTTTATATTGTAGTATTATTTTTCACATATTTGTAAATCGGAACTAGCGCTCTATAAATCTAGTAATAAAAGGATTAGCGAACTGCTGCTGAGTATGCTATAAGGTGGGATTGATGTATTGTTTGCGAAAGGCTTTGGAAAAAGTCAGTAAACTTATCCATTATGGTATTTATGTTATTGAACTGATCCGAAACGCCGGGATCTAGATCGAAAAGAAACCAACAAACACTGACAATTGCTCTGACTTGGACGGGAAATATTTCATTTTAGGGTACATTGTCTGAGGAGGAAGTAATTGTCGTAAACACAAGGGCACGTAGCGTGTCTGTTTTCCCGTGTTGCCGATTTGCAGAACAGCCATGCCTGATGGCCTACCAGAAACGAAACGCATTTCTTTTTCTCTGACAAAAGCAGTGGAATGTAGGGGTATTGAGCTTTGACGAGTGCATGTATTGGAGATTTCAGGACTAAGTATAAATTGCTTATGCCGACTGAGGATAAAACAAAAGTATTTTCTTCAGCGACAACAGATGTATGCATTGACGTGCATTTGTTAGATAGCTACATTTTTAAAATCATGCATCCATTTCCAAGATATGCTCTAACCAGTTGTGGTGTTTTGGGCACTTTTGAATTGCCGGCCATCCCTCGTGTAACTATTAATTTGATGATTAAAAGGACCAAATTCTCCCATCCTTTTTGCTTTAATTTCTCGCCTGCTAATTTAGCTTCAAATTCTTTCGTCTACGACCACACCATCGGGAAAGCACCGGTTCTCGTCTGATCACCGAAGTTAAGCCCGTTAGGGCGGGGTTAGTACTTGGATGGGTGACCGCCTAGGAATACCTCGTGTCGTAGACTTTTCATTTATTTTTTGCGTGTATCGGCTTTATTTTGTTGCCAGGAATTTGTTTTAATAGGCAAATTATATCGAGGTAGAAAGTTAGTAATCTAAGTTTTGACCAAAACATCCCTACAAAAGTAAGAACATGGAAACTTTATGTCATTGAGCGGCCCCGTCAGCTGTATATTTTGTCAATGATCATACATGTTTTACCAGCTAGAGCAAAGCGTTCAATATATATGCTGCAAGTGCGCCTGTGAAGATTAAAAGTTCGTCATAAACAGATGTGCGCGTGTCTTTGTTCTCCAACGTGTTGACGATTTGCAAAACTGTTTTGCCTAACGGGCTACGATCAATAATGCGTTTCTGTTTCCCAAAATAACAAGAAGTTTGACCCAAAAGAATGAAAAGTAGGTTCTTTAAATGTGTCATGTCGCTATTACGAATCATTTTTGTTTTCTGTTTTATTGCACGGTATAAAAATTTACTGTTGACTCGAGATACTGGCAGAAACAAAGATATTCATATATCTCAAGGGAGTAGAGATTTATGCATTTCGTTGCTCGTGTTAGACTACGGTATTTCCCAATTAATTTTTCCGTTCTAGTCATCATCAGCTATTTTCTTTAACGACTTTTACACTTCCTCCTGGTCCGTGGAATTGGAGTTGTCGTCCCTCGTGTAACTTGCAATATGGAGATTTGAAGAGCAAAATTCTCCCACTCTTTCTGTATTGATCGCCTGCTAACTTTGCCCATGCCACCCCATCCCCTGACTAGTTTCTGGAGACACAGATACAGGAGATATGATATTGAAATTTGCAGGAATTGCACCGTCTTTGTAAATTTAGAAATATTTTCCTTAGTCTTGTTTTGAAAATATGTCCTTTAACTAAATGCATATCTTGTTTGTCTTCCAATGGTAAAGAATATATTATTTTTACCAGTATTATTTAGCAATCTCGGCAGGATGAAATTTATTCCAGAATTTCTTGTTCTCTTATTTTTCTTCTTGAAAGAGGCCTTTATACTCACTGGAGATTCATTATTCACAAGTTCTTTTACTTCAATACTTGTAATTAGAGTCTAGGAAGAGATCTTCATGAACGTAGAATGAGTGTCGGTAACTGAATGCGAGACTCGAGCACGACAACAGCAGGAGAAGAAACAGAGTCCATTGATAGGAAGATATGATAGAAATTCATGAATCATGCATTTCTGACACAATTAACGTCCAACGGTTTACGACTATTCATACGCATATAAACACTGTTTCCACTCAATCTATTGTCCAACAAAATATGTACATCAACTATCTTAACCAATTACTTTGTTGTAACAGCCTTTTGTAGTTGATCTTTAAAATGTCATACTCTTCAACACCCTTAATACAATGGCTCAGAGAAGCTGTCTTGATTAAACGAATGTCTTTACTATATGCTCATTATTAGCGAATCAATTGCTTGTTATGTGTTGTAATCTTGAATGACACTAACGTCTGCATTTCTCTGTCTATTAATATCCCACAGGTATGTTAATGCTGAGAAACACGCAAAAGGCAAGGCATATAAAGATGTGACAGCCAGATGATTTATTTCTTGACTTGCTTAGAGAAAATGGCTCAAAAGCCAATGGACAACGCCTAGCCTATGTAATCACGACTATCGTAGAATATGGCTTAGAAAGAAAAGAGGAAAAGGCAATTAATTCCATGCGGAAAAGGATGGAACCAACATAAAATTAAAAACACATATCGCGTGTTTATGGCGCAAAACTTCACTTGAACTTCTCTGAAGAGACAATGCATAGAAGGAAGAGCTGAATTACTATTGAATAAAAGACTCTGCCGCTAGTCAAGACGCCATATTAAAATGCAGGGATGAAATCCCTTTAATGTGATGATTCATAAAAGAATAGAAGGCGTTGCATTAAGATGAGGCTACACGAATCCACAATCGTACGTCAGAAAATTTAATACATTGCAAGTTTCGTTCTTGGTTATTCGTGGGAGCTGCTGATTGAAAGATAATGGTCCGAGCAAAGAAAGCCTGATATAGATGTCAGCAGATTTATTAGAGTATTGAGGAGAGTATTTGCCTTTATAATTAGAATTAATTACACAAAGTTGGGAACAGATAGAGGTATATTCTCCTAAATCTCTAATTTTAAAATGTAGGGTACAAATTTAGAATTGCCTCCCAAGTTTGTATTGAGTGATAGTATTTTTTGTGAATGTGTTCTTTGGCGACTACCCAGATTTGTTGGAATTATTCCATATTCGTTGTTATATAAATGCTAATCTGCGGAAAAGAACACATTTGTTGCATCGAGTGTTATGTGACATTTGCTACTGGGGAAAACAATGATTCAAGCACGGAATCCCCAGTTATTTTGGGATTTACGAGTCGCTCATAATTTAGAAATCTTAGAATAGAGGTAGAAATATTTGTAAATAAAACATCCCAGCAAACGGTGTATCGAACTCGACGTGTTCAGATAATATATATGCAAAGCATTGGAATTGCAGAAGTTTAATTAATTTTACACCAAAACAAATGGCGACCAAAATATCTGTTTTGCCTTTATTGTCCCGGTATTAAAACAGTGTTAATTAACTTTTGTGGTTGTGTTTACTGTGTCCCTCCCAGCACGCATCCACCTACATATTGCATTAAACCCATCCGTGCTTATGTAAACAAATCGACCCGTCTATGGCCCCCATGGTGTAATTGAGTTTTCGAGTTCAACCGAACGACGCTGATTCATGGCGACAGGTACTTGAGAGCAGTGTTTATGTCTGCCATAAACGTCATGCAGTTTACATCGATCTCATTGCATTTGTAGCTGTGGGATAGAAACTGAATGTGTTCTCCTTAAAATTTTCCTAACCTCCCACTATGTTCACGCACCAAAGCGGCCCTTGTTTTTTTCCTGAGGCTTCTCGCGGTGTATCGAACAACTGCTATCCTATGTCGGACCTTCTCATCCTCGCAGACCCGAAGACAATTTTTCTCCCCCCCTCCCTTTCCCGAGCCTGGCGGATTGCCCCTGGGTCATCGAGAATGGATCTCTCTGTTACTGATAAATTGATGAATTCAAACTCAAACAATATCACGACAGATGACATCTGGTTGTGAGACATATGCTAAATTGTGCACTTGAAGCAGAACCTATGCGAACATAGCTCAGTATTTCAAGTTCTCTTCTTGTAGTTGTAGAGAACTATATTTCGTTGAAACAAAACTTTTGAAATATCTTTGTAATAAAGCAGTTCTTCAGGAAATCCCAGCACCATTTCAAGGCAATGATTGAACACCATTTCCGTTGGTATTTTTCTTTTTCAACCAATTATTGTGCCTGAAAAACACAAGCGGATTCTGAAAAACACAAGCGCTGGGGAACTAAAATAGAGTAATATGTATGTTAACAGTATGTTAACTGAACAAGAAAATAATTTTCAACTACGTATTACAGTAATGCCTGTAATGGCTGAGATCACATTAGAACCAGTAATACCAATTTGTCTGTGCCAATGTGACCGCAGCCAATATCTTGAAACTAAACAAAGAATTTCAGTTTCCCTATCTGCATATAAGGCAACAAATGTGTAGACAACTGCTGCGCAGGCGGCCTCCTAAAATTAATAACAAGAAAAGTCAGTTTTCCCAGTTCAACAAATGGGAGAACACTGACACAGAAGCAACATTGGATGAGGTCGCATAAGATTTAATATTATATTTGTAGGGGTTAAAGTCTGGAGCTCTCTAAACACGAGTTTTAAAACACTGAGCAGAGGATCATTTA
>JANVCH010030444.1:0-11584 GCA_025505405.1 Epizoanthus rinbou
CACAACACAACACAACACAACAAAACACAACACCACACAATACATCGCAACAAAATACATTTACAACCCAACACAACCCAACACAACACAACACAACACAACCCAACACAACACAACACAACACAACCCAACCCAACACAACACAACACAAGACAACACAACCCAACACAATACAGCGCAACAAAATACATGTACAACCCAAAACAACACAACACAACACAACCCAACCCAACACAACCCAACACAACCCAACACAACACAACCCAACACAACCCAACACAACCCAACACAACACAACACAACCCAACACAAGACAACACAACCCAACACAACACAACACAATACAATACAGCGCAACAAAATACATGTACAACCCAACACAACACAACACAACACAACCCAACACAACCCAACACAACCCAACACAACACAACCCAACCCAACACAACCCAACACAACCCAACACAACACAACACAACACAACACAACCCAACACAACCCAACCCAACACAACACAACACAACACAACACAACACAACACAACACAACACAACACAACACAACCCAACACAACACAATACAATACAGCACAACAAAATACATGTACAACCCAACACAACACAACACAACACAACACAACACAACACAACACAACACAACACAATACAGCACAGCACAGCACAGCACAGCACAACACAACACAACACAGCACAGCACAACACAACACAACACAACACAACATAACACAATACAATACAATACAAAAACACTGTACTTATTCTAATAAACATCTAGGAAGTTGTTACTTTTTCTGCTGTTTGGGATTGGGGGGGTGGAGCAAGACACTTTAATTCCATGTCTCTAAAAAGACTTCTAGTTGGAACATAAAACTTACATATTACATCCATATAACGTAAAAGGTTAACTCGATTTCTCTCTGCTTGTTCATGATTTCATCCAAGTGATAACTAATCATGGAAACGGAGTTGACCATCTCATCCATTCTAGCACAATGAGGATTTAAGATTCCATGCACACAGTAATCCTTACAGAACATACTGCAAAGACTGATCTGTACATTGTTTATTGTACTCACTTGAGAGCTTCTGGAGGAATCTTGCAGTCAGAGACATCCAGAGACTTTAACGATGCCGATGAACTAAAGAACTGCAGAAAATAAAGTAATTTTTAGGAAAGGAACACATTGTGCTGTATTGTACACCATATCATACTATATTGCACTGTATCGTACTGTATCATACTGTATCATATTGTATTGTGCGGTACCACATTGTATTGTACTGTATAGTACTATACTGCACTGAACTGTAATGTACTGTACTGCAATGTATTGTATTGTACTGTATTGTACTATACTGTACGACCTTGTACTGTACTGTCCTATATTATGTAGAAATACTATATTGTATTGTACTAAATTGTACTGCATTACTGTATTGTATTGCACAGATTGTATTGTATTGAATTGTATTGAATTACATATTGTACTGTATTGCACTTATTGATTGTACTTTACTATTGTGCAGTAGTACTGCAATTATTGCATTGTATTGTATTGTACTGTCAGTATTATGTTGCATTACATTCTATAGATATGAAGACATTGCATAAATTTGCATTATGTTGTATTTCGTTTCATTGCATTACACTGCTTGCATTGCAATCTATCATATCGTATTTGATTGCAAGTTACTGCACTGCATTAAGCTATACTAAACTGCACAGTATCATATTGTAAGTAAACTATCTGCGACTCCAGATCTTGATCCCAATGACATTAAGGGATAAATGATTAATACTAGTCACAGAACACTGTAAAGCAACAAAGAAAGTAAGGAACAATAACAATAACAACAACAATAACAACAACACAACTTGGCCATAATCATACCATATTATCATATCTTACCTTCTGGAAAGATGGAGGTACAGTCACCTCTTTTCCTTTCCTAAATTGAAAATAATTAATTAAAACAGTTGAATGTTCAATATGAAACAACAGAACAGAATAAGGGGGATGGATGGTGCATGTTGACCAGCTGGGAAGGACGAGAAATGGTCTACGATAGACAGCATTTAAATTTCAAAGTTTACAAATTAGTTACTTTTCTGTTATATAAATATATATATATATATATCACCCATGATAAAATTGACTTTAAAATATATATTGACAAAGAAGCCATGAAATATACTTGTAATAAACAACAAAAACTGTTCATATATGTATCACTGCATGTACCTAAAGACTGACAATAAATAGAGGATATTACCTGGCTGCATGGAGTTACAATTTTTATCTTCGAGTGTTGACAATATCCTCATGAGTGCAAAAAGCAAACGAGTGAGGATGTTTTCAACATGAGAAGATAAAATTCGTATAATGGGAGAGGGACTACATGTGAGAGTGGACATCACCTTTGTTTTGGATACGTACTTTGTAGTGAATACATTGCCTGACAAGTTCAATTGCAACAAATTCTGCATACAACCCCTGAGCAGAGCTCCAAACACCTGAAAATTGGTAGTGAAAATTGAATTCAGTATAGGCTGTACACTAAAGGATGTGCTAAGATGTTAAATGTACAGTAGCAAATACATGCATCTTAGTCAAGACATGCAATGCTCAACAATAAGAAAGTTTACTTGTAAGTCCACTCAATAGACTCAACTTGTAAGTATACAGGTACATTTATCAGTATGTACAATGTACGTGCATTTAACAAAGTACATGCACTAACTTGACTTGTATTACAGGGTTCAACTTTTCATGTCTTTTTCCATGACATTTTTGTATCATTACCGGTACCTAAACTTCAAGAACGTTGTTTGAATTTGACAAACCTCAGTTCTTGATTTGATACATTTTTCAGTGCACTAGTAAGTATAGTAACCAAAACCAACAAAACAAGTGGTACTTTGATGAAATAAAACATAATTTATTTGTGCACTTAAACTTAGACATTGAAAACTTTTTGTTACTGTTACTGTTATTGTTATTGCTATTATGTACTCACCAAGTCCAGTGAACATTCCGTTGAGGAAAGATCCAAATGTGTCAGTGAATTAGGCTGTGCAAGAAAGTCTGCAAGAGACTAAAAAATAAAACAGTTTGTAAACTAACTTAACCTTTAAAATGTAATTGATTAAAGTTCTGCTCCTAATTAATGATAAAAATAGTGATTAAACTACCATTTCTTAGAACACAAGCATGCTCTCAGCCCTCAGCTCTCGCAAGATTTTGTATGAGATCTCATGAGATTTCTTAGGAAATTTCTTGTCTTGAAGTGTTGCAAATGTGAATACATGTAACGTGATTTTGTTGCAAAAGCCATCTGTATGTGTACGGTGAGTACGTGTGAGCCAAATATCACAAGAGTGGTTAAAAACTCTTGTCAAATGTACCTGTAGGTATGACGCACAGTTTCAAAATAAATTGAGTGGTTATTCTGAGAAACTTCTTTCAAAACTTATGTTGGTTTCAAGGTAAATTTAAAAAGTATCTACAGAAAGAAAAAAGAAGCCGTTTGTTTATGTGTCAATGCAATACTTCAAATATCCAGAGGTGTTACTTTTTGGCACTACTGTATCACTATTACACATTTTCTAAGCAAAAGTTAAGTCAGCCTCAAAATGACTTCATATTTTGTGTATGTACATGTATGTATTTTCTAAATATAAATATATCACAAATTACAAACAAGTAGTGTCACACATACCGATATTCCATCAGCCTTCAGCAGATTTCTGGATAGGGAATATACATTGATTGATGCAAATTACAGTAACATGATCTTTGGTTGATTGATGGGATGCAGTACTAGCGCTGGCACATGCAATCCCAGCAGGGGTGGGGTTACGTTACTACTGAAGTATTGTAATGTTGTGGCACTAAGATTTTCCAATTCTCCCATTTTAGGTCGAGGAGCATACCCACCTAAACCGCGCACACACTTATATCATGTCCTGAATGATATAATACGCTGATGCACTTGCGTGACAACAGACACCGACATTCACATCTTGTAACTATAGAGGTGACAGATTGACAATTGGCACATACTAGATTGCGCGATTTAAAACAGGAGTCACGTGGGTCGCGATTAGTGTAACACAAGCCAGTTGATCGATCGCATGATGTTACAATGGATGTGACATATTGGTTATCAACAGTTGATATTGTATTGCGTGGTAATATGACTCATGTATGATGACACATATTAACACGATCCCACAAGCTGCAACTTTTAATTCAGCCATCGTGTATAAGTTAAAGTTTCTATATTGTATTGTAATTACACTCTTACGCAATAATGATATGTGACACAATCCAGGTGATCGAATGGTGTTACAATGGACGTGACAGACTATTGGTTATCAGCACATGATACTGTAATACCTGTAATCATACAGTAACAAAAATGTCTCAGTTGTGATTGGTCGAGAGGAGTGCAGTTCATTTCAAATTGAGTTCATTTCAAATTGACTTCGGAAACCAGAATATTGATGCAGATTTACTTGAATAGTTGTGTGTCCTAGAGAAGAACATAATAACTCACTACACAAAGAAATGAACAATGAGTTGCTATAAGCATTTCATTCGTGAAGCAGAAAATCTAAACACGTACTCTATTGAGGGAAACGCTCAAGACGATCTACCGAGAAAATGTCTCACACGATTCCTCGTCCAATTGCGGAATAAATTAGCACTCGTACATGTTTCGAAGACCACAAATGAAACTCGCTTACGCTCGTTCAATTTTGTTAGTCTGAAAAATGTACTTGTGCTAATTTATTCCAAATTGCACTCGGAACCATGTGATTACCTATACTAATCATTTTTAGTCTGATAGCTCCTTTCTATGGTTTTCACATCGAGGAAATTTTCCGAGAATCCATGTGACAATCCTCGCTCAGTTTCTCTAATTGCAATGTTTGTTGCAGTGGAGACAGGTAGTGCGTTAAGAACTACATTAGAGCAACTGAAATCCAATCCTTCATTAGTTCTGGGAGTGATTTAAGTCATGGTTTAATAAATGATAATGAACACATCCTTTATGTCAACATTTCAAAGTATCTGGCCCGACACGCGGGACATCAAATGGTAGAGTTTCTTTGACAAATACATTTCTGAACTTCTTGTTACGCTTGAAAACAGTTTGTTTGGATTATCAGCAAGTAAAATGTTATTAGAAAATTGATGAGGCAAACTGCAGCAAAAACGCGTTTCATATTTGCAGATAACGTTTAAAATCGTCAAAGATCTGCACAAAATTATATTAATTGATTATTTTCAGTCGCAGACTAATATCTAGATCACCTGTTTTTTCTTCTTGAAATCTAATATGTTTTTAGGGTGATAAACAGAATTAATGAAGTATTAATTTTTAACGTTTCTAGACTCCTATGAAATGACATAAATTGTCAATTGTGTGACCTGATAAGGCAATAATTGACTGTGGGTAATATTTCCAGATATTCAGTTTCATCCTGGTCCCAATTCTACCATCTGCTTAGTAATCCTAACTTGCCCAACACAACAGTTTTATCGAGAGTCACCTTTTCGATCCAAGTAAAGTTTCTCGATTTTCAGTGCACAGTCAAGATGAACAAGTCGTGTCTCTTTCCTGCAGACGCCGAGAGGCTGCTGGGAGTTTATGCACTGCTATACTTTCTATTAGTAATTTCGATTATTGTGGCAATCGTCGGAAACGCGCTGTTCTTGTTTGCAATGTGGAGAACACCATCTCTACACTCGCCTTCCAACATGTTCCTCGCGGGACTGGCGCTATCCGATCTAAGTGTTGGAGTGATCGTTCTTCCCTCTTTCATCTTTTGCGTTGCTCAAACTCAAAACGGTAGTTGTCGTTCTCCACTAAGTCAGGTTTCCTGCAAGGTGGGTCAGAAATCCGGCTATTTTCTCGCCACTGCATCCCTTTTGACACTTGCAGCAATAGCTGTCGATCGCCTTCTGGCAATACGACTCCACTTGCGCTACCGAGAACTCGTTACTGTGCCTCGAGTAAAGATTATCATTGGCAACATCTGCGTGATAACTGTTGGCTTGAACATTTGGCTTGCATTGCATCCACGAACCGCACCAGCGCTTCTCTTGACAGTATTCCTTCTGCTTCTAATTCTCATGATGTGTTCATATGCCAGCGTTTTTCTGATTGTTCGTCGCCATCATTCTCAAATACAAACCCAAGCTGCCGCATCACAGTCCTGTGAGCAAATGGCGTTTAATATCGCTCGCTACAAGAAATCCGTGTTTACAATGTTGTACATTGCTGGCCTTTTCTTGATCTGTTACCTCCCAGTAACTAGTTTCGTTTTGTTGAGATACATGCGAGTCATTCAAAAGAAGACTTCCAGCTACTATTTGGCTTCTTTCTCCGTGTTTCTGGTCACGTGTATGAATTCATGTTTTAATCCTCTCTTGTACTACTGGCGTAACCAAGAAATCCGACAGGCTGTCAAAGAAGCAGTTAAGAAGTTTTGCTATTGTAATAATAACTGAATAAAAAGTATTACGGCAATTCTAGCATCGTTTACATTGACGAAAAGGAGTTTTTCAAAACAAGAACTGTTATCGTTTCACGAATGAAAACATGCTACTCAAACTACAGAAACGAGCCGCGAGAATACTTCTCGAAGCACACTTTACTAATGAAGCGCTCATTAAGAGATGTATTTTGGCAAATAGCAGAAATGACGGTAAAATGCCAGCTTATATAGACAGGCTGCTACCCCTAAATTCAGAAATTTTGACAACAGACAAACTCTTATCAAAATTAAATTTGATTGTCTCCATTTTCACCGTGTTACAGAAGGTGGCCAGACTTTCAGCGAAAGAACACTTAGAGACTGGAGAAGGTTTGACAGCGTCATCAGGAAGGCATCGTCTGCAGGTAGTTTTAAACGCAAGCTTTCTAATAATTTCTCCCCGTTTATTTCTATAAATTTTAACTTGAAATATCGTATGTGATTTCTTATCTTCTAATTTCTTCTTTGTTCACAACTCGGTGTAATAGATGTCTCACTTTTGAGTATTGTAAAGGTAAAAACCTATATTAAATTTATCATTTCTCGTACTGGCAAGTGTTATCCTCTTTGAATAAAGTCTCTTATATTGCATTGTATTGTTATTGTATTATATTGTATTGTATTGCATTGAGTTGCATTGCATTGCATTGCATTGTATTGTATTGTATTGTATTGTATTGTATTGTTGAGTTGAGTTACGTTGCGTTGTATTCTATTCTATTATATTATATTAAAATAATTATTTTCAGAAGCAGACTAACAGGATGACCATAGCAAAACATTTTTGCAGTTAAATGGCAATAGTTTAAAGAGTTTGCAAACCAGACAAAAGGACAGTGTGCTGTATCTGCTGCGATTGCTAATTTTTAACAGCGGCTTACGCCCGGGTTAAACATCGATCTTAGCATGCGTCGAACGAAATTAAACAATTAAATTCATGATAAGTTCAACATTTGCCCCATTAAGATCGACTGTTTGAGTTTCAATTGTCACAATCGTTCCAATCGACTGGAGGAGTCGATTAGAACGGCATAAGATCGACTCTGGGTCAAACGTCGATCTTAGCATGCGTCGAACTAAATTCATCAATAATAACAATTAGTTGCTTTTGATTTACTCGCGAGAATGTTGAGTTTTGTCCAAGTGTCGGCGTACCAAAAGAACAGCTTTTGCAATTCTGGGTTGACTGAATTAAGTTCGACTTTTCACTCAAACGTCGAACTTAATTAATTTCGATTGATCGAAAGTGTAATTTAGTTCGAAGCGTGCTAAGATGGAGGTTTAACCAATCCACAGTCTACAGGTTATAAACATTTTTACGCCTTCTAAACAAATGCATTTTCCGGGTCCTAATATGAAAATTACCCATGCAGATAAAATTTCAAACTATATTGTAAAATTACTTTCCCCCTGGGTCTAAGTTATTTACAACTGTTAAGATATAAGATTCCAGGGGACTGGACCAACTTACGGATTTCACGTATTGCCCAACAGACACGATTTGTATACTTAATCGAATGCGGAACTTTTGAAATCGTTATCAAAAATGGGATTTGCCAGTAAGTAATATTATGACTTTTATGTAAATGGCTATTGTTGGCAGAAAACCTAAGAAAACATTTCCGGTTGCTTGTGATTCAACGATTCAGATGATTGGTTTTGTTCTTTTTCTGATATTTTGCAGAAATAAATTATTGCTGTAGTAGTTGAAGAAACTTCACAAGTTTGGCCTGCCTTCAATTTTGTTTGTCAGTACTGAGAGTTTTGTTTCGAGCAAAATGACTTGCATTTCTACCATCTTGGAAAGGTACGGGATGGAACAGATGACATAACAAGGTCAGTTGGCTTCATGGATGCAGGGCGAGTGGGTTCAGTAACATATTGGGCATGAGTAAGGGCGTGGTCATCGATGAAGGGCCATTTCTCCAGTCGATATCACCACAGTTAAAATCACCAGCGATCACAATATTTGGATGTTTTTCCTTGTTTCTGTCATAAACCTTGAGAACAGTTTGTGAAAGAAGATCGATGCGTGTGTTCAGGGGCAGATAGGGGCTTGCAAAATGCGCATAGGATTATTTCTTTGGAACGAGACATGCGCAATGAAACCCATAGCGATTCATCGTTAGGATCATCAGATAGGCCATCGATGACATAGGATGGTATGGTCGAGTTCACAGTAATAAAGTTGCCTCCACCGGTACCTCCACTATGTTGTCGATCCGCTCGGTGGATGGAATAGCCCGGTGGGAATACTGAGGAGGTTGAGTAGTAGTCAGAATTTAAATGAGATTAGGATCAGAAAATGATGTCTGGTTTATACTGGTCCACAATGCTAGCGAAAATCGCTTCACGTTCAACGCTTCCAATACTACAACAGTTTATTTGCTTGCATTGAAGTTTACGCTTAGGACGTGACAGGGGGCAGGAGTTGGGGATTTTGATGAGTCCCATGGGGCTGGTGGAGAGACGGCTTTCTATTCCAGCAGATAATAGATTCGGGGCGCCTCTGCGCTGAAATGATGCCATCCACAAGAAAGATAAAAGATCAAACCCAGCCAATTATCGCAATATCACTCTAACAAGCTTAGTCTGCAAAGATATGGAACACTGTTACAATGGACGTGACAGATTGGTTATCAACACTTGATACTGTATTACCTGTCAACAAGAGTCACGCTTGGTGTGGCACAATTCAGGTGATCCAATGTTACAATGGACGTGACAGATTGGTTATCAACACTTGATACGGTATTACGTGTTAGCATCGGTCACGCTCGGTGTGGCACAATCCAGGTGATCGAATGTTACAATGGACGTGACAGATTGGTTATCAACACTTGATGCTGTATTACGTGTTAGCATGAGTCGCGCTTGGTGTGACACAATCCAGGTGATCGAATGTTACAATGGACATGACAGAATGCATATGGTTATCAGCACTTGATACTGTATTACCTGTTAGCATGAGTCACGCTCGGTGTGACACAATCCAGGTGATCGAATGTTACAATGGACGTGACAGATTGGTTATCAGCACTTGATACTGTATTACCTGTTAACATGAGTCACGGTTGGTGTGACACAATCCAGGTGATCAACTGTTACAATGGACGTGACAGATTGGTTATCAACACTTGATACTCTACTACCTGTTAGCATGAGTCACGCTCGGTGTGACACAATCGAGGTGATCGAATGTTACAATGGACGTGATAGATTGGATATCAACACTTGATACTGTATTACGTGTTAGCATGAGTCACGCTCGGTGTGACGCAATCGAGGTGATCGAATGTTACAATGGACGTGACAGATTCGTTAGCAACACTTGATACTGTATTACCTGTTAGCATGAGTCACGCTTGGTATGACACAATCCAAGTGATCGAATGTTACAATGGACGTGACAGATTGGTTATCAGCACTTGATGCTGTATTACGTGTTAACATGAGTCACGCTTTGTGTGACTCAATCCCGGTGATCGAGTGTTACAATGGATGTGACAGATTGGTTCTAAGCACTCGATAGCGTATTGTGTTAATATAAGTCACGCTTGGTGTGACACAATCCAGGTGATCGAATGTTACAATGGACATGATAGATTGGTTATCAACACTTGATGCTGTATTACCTGTTAGCATGAGTCACGCTTGGTGTGACACAATCCAGGTGATCGAATGTTACAGTGGACGTGACAGATTGGTTTTCAGCACATTATAAACTAATTGCGATTCTGAGCTGTCAATACCAAATTTTATTGCGGCTAATTGGGAGAAAACGTCGAGTCGCGAGCGACGAAGCCAATACAAAGATATATGTTCAACCAACGACAACACTGCAACAGATTTTTACGAATTGGACCGACTTTTGTAATTAGGTATTGAGCTCTGATTGGCCACGTAAACAGAACACCTGTTGACCTGGTATTATTTTTTTCTTAATCCTAATTAGCGGTTGAAATCGGACCGACAAATCGTAGCGTGTAATTCCACCTTAAGATTAGCTGTTGGCTGTTGATTTTGATAGATCCTTGCTATGGTTATCACATCTAGGAAATTTTCCCATTGTCCATGTGATAATCTTCGCTCAGTTTCTCTAATTGCAAAGTTTCTTGCAGTGGAGACAGGTGGTGCAATAAAGTATATCAGAGGAACTGAAATCCATCCGGTCATTACTTCTGGGAGTGATTGTAATCCTGACATTTAGATGATGGTATATTACGGACCTGCACAGTAATTGGCTAACGCTGTTGCGGTAACCCTGTCATAGGTTATTTATTATCTCATGTGTTTGTGTGTGTTTTTATTCTGTTATTTGGTTTTAAAATTGAAGGCGAAGCTAAGAAAATTAAAGTTAATAAGAAGAATACAAAATAAACAATAAAAATAAGAATAATATGAATCATAATGAGCACATCCTTTATATGTAAACATTTCAAAGAATCTGGCCCGACACGGACATCAAATGGTAGCGTTTCTTTGACAAATAAATTTCTGAACTTCTTGTTACGCTTTGAAAACAGTTTTTTGGATTATCAGCAAGTAAAATGTTATCAGAAAATTGATGAAGCAAACTGCAGAAATAAAGCGTTTGGCGTCTGCTTCTATTTTTAATCGTCGAAGATCCCTATAAAATAAAGCAATTGATTATGTTACGTCGTGGACTAACATCACCTGTTTTTGCTGCTACAAATCTAATATGTTTTTCGTGTGATAAACAGAACTAATGCAGAATTAATTTATAATTTCTTAACGTTTCTTGACACTTATGAAATGACAAAAATTGTCAATTGTATGATCGGATAAGACGTCAATAATTGAACGCAGATATTTACTTTTACCTGTGGGTAATATTCCCAGATATTCAGTTTCATCCTGGTCCCAATTCTACCATCTGCTTAGTAACCCTAACTGGCCCAACACAACAGTTTCATCGTGAGTCACCTTTTCGATCCAAGTAAAGTTTCTCGATTTTCAGTGCACAGTCAAGATGAACAAGTCGTGTCTCTTTCCT
>JANVCH010030554.1:0-11583 GCA_025505405.1 Epizoanthus rinbou
GTATTTGTATTAGTATTTTATTAGCATTTATTAGTTTATTATTCTTTTATAATATTTATTAGTATCCATTAGTCTCGCAGATACTAGCAGACTCAGCTACTCTAAAATGCGAGTTTAAATAAAGTTATGTATGTATGTATGTATGTATGTAAGTATAACGCGTGTTATCATAGCTGCAAATGATTTCATCCAATCAGAAGCCAGACTGGCCAAGTTACTGTCCTGATTTTCACTGTCCTGATTTGGCCTTCTGGTTTGTTTAAAACCTGATCCGCCGCGCGTACGAACATTTTAGTAGTATATATTGTATTTGTAATTTTTAACCTTTCAGTTGGTAATTTGGTAATTTTTTGCACGATTCGGTAAAATATCCGGACGAGATTGGTCGAGCCATGGTTTGTGTTTTGGCGCCGGAGACCGAAGGTATAGCACTGCTATTATTGGACGGTTTTGTGTACCTATCGCGTAATAATAATATACTATACGATACTATTACTCCTCACCTGATCTGAGCCGCATGTGTTGCCATCCAATCAAATCACGCGATTTCGGTCACGTGCATACCTAATATGTCACAATGTTGGACGACTCAATATTAGGCATGCACGTGATCTAAAAGGCGTAATTTGATTGGATGTCAAAGCAGTGAAATAGCTTTTTCTTTCACGTGATTTTGAAGTGCGTTTGCCGGCACAACCTGCGTCGAGATTTGGAATGAAGCCGGTTTTATAGACGGTTTTATAGAAATATGCAGAGCGGGCGTTTCTACCTATGTGTGTGTATGTAATATTTATATATTATTCTCATCTTTCACCTTTCTTTCTTTGGACCGTCTTAACTGTAATAAACAAATAATGTTGGGACTCCAGACTCGATTAGTTTCAAACTACTTCTGGAGTCCCAGCACTCGTACAACTGTAATTTCAATTTTTTAAATTTATCAAAATGTAAATTCAATGAGTGTAAATAAATATATTGTTGTTGTTATATACATTTAACTGTTTTCTTTATCTCGAGTGTCATACTCAAGCACACTATTGCATGTTGCGGAGCTGTGATGGTGACATTCATTCCAGCCTCTCATTGATATAAGATAATGATTACAAATATGATTATATAAGATAAACGTGTTAAAGGACTGGCCCGGGTTGCTCGAAAGTCGGTTAACGTAAACCGATGGTTAAGCCAAATTTTAAATTTGATTTCTTCAACTTGGAATACGTAATCCGGTGCCTATAAAGTATTATTGCAATATTCCTCAGAAACACAATTATGTAAACCCGACATGAAAGCCCAAATCAATCAGTAAGGAAGCAAACCCAATAGTGAGTTAAAATCGTAACCATTGGTTAACGTTAACCGACTTTCAAGCAACCGGGGCCAGGCCTTGATTTTAATAAACTACCGGAACTTTAAGTGCTTCCAAAAATTAAACGTGGCAAGAAATTCATTGTCACTGAACAAACATATTCTTACTTTAACACTTTCAGGATCTACATGTAACTAGTAAACGAGTAAACCATGATTGAGTGTATGCATAATTATCTTCAATAATGTACTCAGTCATGACGATAAACAATAATATCACCTACAGCTGATTCTCTCAGTGTGTCACTACATTCTCCAAGTAATCTAATATACAGTGTACATGACATTATTCTACCTTGAGAATGGTTTCCTTGACGTACATTTCCTTCCATGTGACAAAATAGTCTTGCGAAATAATCAGCTTTGCACTGCTGTAAGATAACATCAAATTACTTCAATGTAGCCCATGGAAAAGGGGGTACTCTCGTAACAGGCAATACGGATACGTGTGCTGCCCTTATAAAGAGTTTAGTTTTAAACCAGTTTAGTCAGAATAAGGGTACATACATGTATTTTACATTTCAGACCTACAGTATTGTGGAGGCCAGGTCTGTAGTAGGTAGAATAGAAGGCTGGGGGGTTACTCTCGTAATTGGCAAAACGTGATGGTCAACGGCTATCTCTCTTTAATTTTATAATGTATTAATTTCGTGGGTGAGGTCTGGAAATCGTAGATTTTGGGGCAGGGTTCTGAAACTTGTGTACGATACCCTCGCTAATAATCCCCCTGGATTGCTTAGTAATTGTGATTATATAAAATAGAGGGTTATAACAAATGCTACGATTGATTTTTAAACTTGGGCACCAAAACCCCCACCCATAATCCTAGAGTGTTATCCCCTGGGTTGCTAGGTTATTGTGAACATATCAACTTATAAAATAGGGTGGCTATAACAAATGCTATTAATAGCCACATGAAGAGTTTTAACACAGGAACGAACTGTCATAAAATCGAAATGCATCAATAATTTAGAACTGGAAAGGCAATGGAAACACCCGGTGTCAACTGATGTTCTTCTGGTACTGCACTTGTCTCATGATCAGACATTACAACTTCTGATTAGACAACCCCTATATGTTGTCATTAAGTACAACCAATGAAATCTGAATTGAAAATCTGTAGTAATTATCCCTGTAGCATCCCGAACAACACAGCCCATGTCCCACCTACACGTAGTCTATCTGCATTATCTGTCCAATCTGCATTCTGACAGAGCAGCTAGATTAGATGTATCTAGACAAATACTGCAAATATGGTACATACAGATGGGGTAAAGAGGGGCGATTTGTTCACTCCATCCACAGCTTGAGGGAGATTGTGAAGATTGTCCATTCCACTACAGTCTTATTTCTTCAAAACATTTAAATGTAGACCTAGCTACTATATTTCACCTTTTTCCTTCAAGCAATTCAAATCTGAGATTGAATGAGCTGCATATATAAATTAATGAAATGATTTTACTTTGTTAAACATTGCTATCTCTGTTTAGTTTATTCGTGGAACTTGTTCCGGTTATTGAAGAAAGCACCAGAGGTTCAACTAAACATCCCTTTTACATTACTGTACAGCAAAATATACCCACGTTAACAATAGTCCTTCCCTTTCGTACCTGATAAATACAGCAACATTTGGAGCACATGGCATCTGTATATAAACGCAACTTGATTAGTTTACTTTATAACACACAGATATCCACTGTACTTATACAACTGTATGAATTTATAATAAAACAATGTTCGCTGAATAGAGTGTCATACTTGCCTGAACTATTT
Organism: Epizoanthus rinbou; assembly: GCA_025505405.1. Taxonomy (NCBI): domain Eukaryota; kingdom Metazoa; phylum Cnidaria; class Anthozoa; order Zoantharia; family Epizoanthidae; genus Epizoanthus; species Epizoanthus rinbou. The sequence goes on from JANVCH010030554.1 coordinate 3,142, forward strand.
GGGGCCATTCTGTTGTTCCGGTTAGTTTCACCTGCAGGTAGTTTAATGTTATTTTCAGACTGGCTTAAAAGTGTGGTAAGTAATTATGGGATGTGTAGCAAGTGTGTAAAATGTGCACGCAAGACAAATTATACTGTCTAAATCAACTGTCATTGAGCAACTAAGTAGAGATACTGGATGTCTACCTGAAGATCTTCCGACCTTGATGCAAGATCGTGATGGATGGCGTGATAGGCTGCATGTCCGAGCTAGCTCGACCAGATGATGAAATCAACTGTCACTGATTGCCTTCCAGTACATATCACCACAGGCAGTCCATGTTTGGAGTTACCAATACAGGTGAAACGTGTCTCACATTTTGTAAGACATATCGGTTTTGTGAAATCGCATAAATTTGGTTTTAACTAAATTTTAAAAAATAGTATAAATAAAGGCTGCTTGACTCAGATGAAGTTCCAAAGCCCAAACATTTGCCTGAAGCTCCGAATCAACTTACAGGAGACTGCTGACAGAGAAATAACAACTGAGACAAGCAATCTTCATTGATGCTATTTCACCTAAACATGCAATTTAATAAACTAATATTTCTTCTATGTGTAAGATGTTCACACAGCTAACGTAAAACACAGTGATCCGTGTGTGGTGTTATGTAGTATTTTATTGATACAGACACAAACACAGCATAACTTGTATATAATCAAGATAAGCAAAATCGGGCACAAGTGACAACAGCTACAGAATATAAAGCCTCGACTTGACTTGAGTGGCCATAATAATGAATTTTTGCAGCATCCCATTACTAGGAGGTAATTTCCCGAGGTAATATCCTGCTATCAATTATGAAGTTCCTCTAGGAAAAAACAGTTACTAAAATAATTAATTAACACGTACATGTACCATACGTCCATAACACACTACCAATCCGTAAAACTTCGGTTCAATGACTAAGCACAGATCTTGGTGGTGGTGAGTCCAGTGCACCTGGATGGATACAGCAGCATTCTGCTGGACAGAGCAGCCTATATTGGGGTCAAGGCCATTATCATTATCATCTCCATCAGAGGAGTCGTCAGCTGGTGGTTGACCACCACTGGTTAGGTGGAACGGTATGCAGCAGGTCATGGAGGGTACAGTTGCATCTCTCACACAGGCCATTGCATTGAGGGTGGTATAGTATTATTCAACAGGTGAGGCACAGTTGATCTGGCAAGGGACTATCAGCCCTTTGTCGAGTATGACTTGTAGGTGGTGTTTGACCTCTTCGATCTGGTTGGGTGGAATCCGCTGGTGTCATTGAGCTACAGGTTGGTCAGTCATAGTGTGGATGCGATGCCAGACCGTTGAGGTACATCCAAGGTCTTCTCCGTCTTTGGTAAACACATCACAATATTCTGTATAGTGTTTCCTCCTTTTGTGCTGAGGTTTCTGTAAAGTCTACCAGGGTGATTCCTGTAGAGAGTTCTCGCATTGCTGGGGCTTTGCATCATCACCGGGTCTGTCTTTAGATGGCTCCGGGTATGCTAAACTCAGTGGGCAGGACACTATCACCTTGTCACTCTCCACTTGGCCTCCAGTGGATATTTGTGCTGCTACATGTATGGTAAAAAGGCATGTCTACAGCTTTAACCACATATCCTATGAGTTGGGGTTTGTCATCTGGCTTGCAAAACATGTCTTGTTAGCTTGCACAGAAGTGGTTGAACGTGGGTCCTGTGGCCATTACATTTACCACTGAAGGACATGGAACATGCAGTCTCTTTTTCTGCTACTCTAACAAATCCACGTTTGCTAGGCTCGGTATTGAGAGGTATTTTTAGTTATCAGTTCGCATCTCCGTTAATATGCGTCCGATATCCATAAGCCTATATACCACTGGAAAGGTTACGAAAGTCTCTAAATGACTGTGTAAATTATTTAGGCAAAATCGTTTTTTGTGAGTTAACATTATCGCGCTGTTTCCAACCTAACATTTCTCTTCACGAAGTTCCAAGTCCATCAGATTTCACTTTCTGCTATCAATTATTACTTTGCTAACTTCAGCACAGAGTGTATATTAATTGCGGAGCCAGCTGAGACTTGAGTTCAGTTTGAGCCTATTTCCCAAGGCTGTAATGGTCTCCTCAGACGATGGTATCTTACTCATTCTTGTTAGTCACTAAATACAGTAAATTTCCAATCACTCAGATCCCACTTCTGACACCAAAATGTACCATGGCCTTGAAGCGACGTAAACCACGATGATCCGAGTGTGGTAGTTTTTTGTTGTTGATACAGACACAGCATAATTCGTATACAATCACGATAAGCAAAAACGGGAATGAGATACAACGCTAGAAAATATAAAGCCACACGTCTTGACTTTGTTCAAACTTAGTGAAAAAGGTTCCAAAGCTAAGTCTGCTTATGCAGTACAAAAGGAAGTAACTACCTGACTAAAATAGTAAATTTAGTTAAGTGATACAGCATCCCATCTAGGAGTAGCCACGGTTGTGGGTTCAGCATTTCCCTAAGATAATTTCCTGCTGTCAGTGTCAGAATTCCTGTAGGAACTTTAACTGAGGTCCTACTCTTCCAGTAGGCAATTTAACTAGAACACTATAAGCATATTTGCACATAAACAGGAAATGGCAAATTGATACCTAATTTTAGATCAAGTTCTTGGAGGATTTTCTGACACAGTCACATGAAGAACTTTTAAATCTACACACCTTCGTCCCCAATTACCAACTCCATCCTTGGCCTGCCTGTGGTATACATTCGGTTTCTAGATACCCTAACTGAGCAGTTGGCTTATACATGTATACATGACTGTATATGTGTCTATAACATTACTATCTACCTTTCCTGCCTCAAACCCTGAAGACAATGGGTACTTTGGTTGAACAATCTGTATTCTTCTTGTTCTGAAACAAATCGTTTAATTTCCAAACTAATGTTGGTATATTCATAATTCTCACACTGGCTCATGTACGTCACTACAAAGTCAATTATATGTTGTACAAAGATTGGATAAATAAAGTTCAAATAGTTTAGATAGATACTCTTGGTCATCAGTAGGGTAGTTTTATACCAGTATATTATCTGGCACTGAATAAAAACTGCAGTGTTTTTCATAAGGCTGGGTGAAAAGGATCCTTCAACTTAGAAAGAAGCTAAGGTTCATCCGTTTGTACAATGATGAAGCACTGAGGGTATGTAGGCATGTAGGCTAAAGGGGTGTGACACCCCAGCAAATGCAGAAATATAGACTTAGAAACACAATTAATGTCCTCAAACACTCTCAGTCTCACGGGATCCCTACCATTAACTGAACTTCCAATTCACTGGACTTGAAAGAGCATTTTCCTCTTAATTCAAGGCAACCCATAGTGTTGCTGGAGGCATATACATGTAGTGTTGCGTAATTGGTATTTTGAGGAAAATTGATGGTATCCAATATCTGGGAAAACCAAGTTTGCCTTACTCTGAAAATTTGCTGGAGGTAGCTTATGGAAACATTAAGGGCTTTTAAGTACATGAATCTCAGTCTGTAGTTTATCGAGCACTTTCAGTCCTGCTTATATTCAAATTCAAACACTTTCAAATATTTTTAAGGACAGTAGGAACCCTGTATTAACTCCTCATCACGACTGCTGGCAGCACTTAAAGCTTCCGACATAGTAATATACCATACTAATGGTTCTCCAAGTCAGTCTGCATGACTTTATCTCGTTCTTGATGGATTTTATCTCTGTTTCCCATCTGGCATCCAGTTTACGGGCAGTGCAGAAGACTCAAAAACACAGTCATGTTACAACCACCATCTGTTCTTCACTGATTGGCACAAGACTGCCTTTCACATACTTAGTTTTTAATTAGTTGTAATAGCCATTGCAATTAGTTTTATAGATGCAGACTGAAGGGATAGACTGAAGGGATTACCCTGTTGAAATAAAGGTGTCTTATTTTATTTTATATGCACATATACATGTACATAATACTTTCTTGAGTGGTCCCATACAGTCATTTTATTTTAACACACAATTGCAACAAATATTATTCGAAAATGTTGCTGTTAAAATTTTGGGTTTTTTTTAAAATGGAAATCTTGAAAATAGTGCCAATTTCAATTTTTTGCTTACAATGGATGTTGGGTGTCTGGCTGGCTAGACCTCGCCTTTGTAGATGCCTTTCTATCTGCACTCCTAGTCATACAAACCAACCCACCACCAACTCTTATACTGCAACTCACCTTACAAAGCAATCATGTAAAGCAACTGTCTGCCCATGTATCCATGCAGTTGTTTGGTGACCTTGTAATTGCTCCACTTCAATATCCCAGCAACTAAAATGGAAAGAACATATCACTGCCCCCAATGTCTACAGCTTGACATTCCCACTTCACAAATAATTGATATCTGCAAATGCCACTTCATGTATCGTACTACATGTAGTTTTCCTTGCAACATTGCATCTACATCAACATCTACCTCTACACTTACCTCTACATCTTGCATTTACAGTGTACAACTACTGCATCTACAGGTACATCACATTAATTTTATATCGACATCTATAGATACATCAAGATCCACATCCACATCCGCATGTTCACGTCCACATCCACTTCCACGTCAATGTCTACATGTACGTCCACTTCGACATACCTTGTATCTACATTTTGCATCTACATGCTTCTACATCTTTTATTTATTATTATTACATCTTTCTTTATCTACAACTTCACCTACATAATCTGTCTACACCTTACAACAATATCTACATCAGCGACCACAACTACCGTATTTACTTGATTAAGCACCGCCCCTGAATAAACGCCGAATAATCTACATTTGCAATATACATCTACATCTACATCTAATACATGTATATCAACATGTACATCATCAGGAATTTTTGAAAATAATAACTCTTTAAATGGATAAAAAGTGAAGGAACAAATATGTTGTTGGAAAACGGCTTCACTGCTCAAGCATTTTACCACTAGGATGCAAAAACCTGACTGTCCATTATTACTGTAGTGTCTCCAATATTAACATTACTTAAACCAACAGTATTATCCAAGTGACTGTACACTCCATAATGAGAACGGGCTTCACAAACCTTAACTGTCTATTAAATGTCTCCCTGAGAACACGCAAGTGTTGCTGGTTCGCTCTGTGGCCCGTTGTTAGAGTAATGGCGGGCTTCTCACCAAGACTGTAGAGTATTGCTGAAATTTTACCTGAAATCTTTGACATGATAAAGACTGTATTAAACTAATAAGCCAACTTCAGTTAGTTAGTTAGTTAGGCACATCGCTCAGAGAAGAGCATAGGCCATCAACAAAGGCCCTCCAGCGCACTCTATTCCTTCCTTCCTAACTTCAGTATACATGCAATATAATCTTTACTGAAAGATCCAACCACAAAACTAGGATGTTTGTTATAGTAGCAGCAATTTAGCTAAATATGTAGTATTTAACGTCTTCAATCACTTCTTTCTAGATACAGGCAGTACAATCAGATGGTGTGATCGAGTTTCTTTGTACCATTGCTCAAAAGACTAAACTGTGAACTCTCCATAACATATATCTGGATAAATCTATACCACAAGAATTTCAGGGATCGGCTGTCGTCAAGCATAATCGAACAAGAACAATCATGGCTAATCATGAGTTTGACCAACCATATATGTGCAACTGTGATTGACTCAGTGACATATGGTCTTCTTCCAAGTTCAGTAAGAAATGTTGATTGACGATCAAAGGCAATTGCAAAAACAAACTACACACTGACAAATAGAAGAGTATTTGGTTGAGGATTCACAAAACTGTAAGGCTTCAACTGCTATGTTTGAAGAAATCAATTGCAAGATTGACATTGCTCTAAAATGGAGGGAAGCAATTAAAGATATCAGATGAAGACAGACAGCCGTGGAAAAAGAATAAATGCCAGTGAGAAAAAGTTTAAACTTTGCACACAGGAATATAGAAGATCTACACAGCATACAGAAAGGAAAATCGCAACTATCTACATGTATGATTTATAAATGACCCATCAAAAGGTGTCAAGTCCCACGCATATGGCATGCTACATATATTTGCAACATACAGATAAGCAGACAATATATGATCAAGTTAGCATATCACACTGACAGTTGTTTAACAGTTTTATTAACAGTTTCTTTATTTTCCACATTTTAAACAAATGTATTATTTATACATTCTAGAACGGAGTGTGGAAAGGTGTAAGAATATAACCCAAGGGATTAACGAGCTCCTACACCATTAATATATTTAGCATGGAAATGTTATAGTTGTCAAAGTGACAGATAGAGGTAGTGCATGAAAAAGTTTATTGTTACGTAAGGTGGAGGTATTATAAAAAGCACAGATACTGAGTATTGTATGGAAGTCATTAAAATAACTAAATTTAAAGACATTTAAATAATTAAAAGCGGATTTGGCTAATTTGGTAATAAAAATAATATGTTTTTTAAATTCCTTTTGAAAATTGAGAGTGACGAACTGCTTCTTATACCTAGAGGGATATCATTCCACACTTTAACATTGGGTTGTTGTAATTATAATTTAAATTATTCCAGTAATATGTACCAGAGAATTTGATATATAATGCATGACTGAGAAGGTATTTCAAAAACGTCTGTTTCATTGTTCTATGATAAGGAGGTTACAGTTTCTCGGAAACAGCAGAAACACTTGGCCATGGGAATTATGTGCATGTACTTCATTTTCTCTTTGAAGTGTTTGAAATTCCTGATCAATACAAGGTTTGAGTTAATTCTTACCGTGGGAGGTACCAGAGCAGTTTGGTTCAACTCTCTCTTGGATGCAAACTTTGGGTCAAATATCCAAAGTCTGAACATGCCACTGGATGTTGAAAATACAGTGTAATTGTTTAAGAAAGAAACAGAATACTAATATTAAAAACAACTAAAACATTTATTGTATATTATGTAGGTAATAAACACAGAAAGTGATGAGATGTACAGGAAGGCTAACCACCCAAACACAACAATGGATGTACTAAAATAAGACAATGCTTTTGGGGGAAAATTCCTCGGACTGGTGAAGCTAGATAATGTTTGCAGCTGATAACTCCAAAATGAAATAAATAAAAGTTGGTGTGCTAATAATGCTAATAAATTAGCACACAGCCACTCTAATGGTAATTCTTCTTATTGTTGTCATATAACATCACAAATCCACTATCTTAAGTTTTATAGCTGCCACCTTGTATTTTGAATGTCGGCAATTTTCTAAACTGATTCAGTAAGTCAACAGAGAGATTTATATAGAGCTTGATCTATACATGTAGATGTTCTAAAGGTCTGTGCTAATTGGCTAGACAACCTTTACTTGGTTTAAACTGGTGGTCAATGTCTTGGTAACATTTTCATGATATATACTCTTATTCCATGATTTTTGCTATCAAATGGTCAAAATGTTATGGATTCATGAGGGACAAGCTAAATTTTGATCATCTGATGCCAACAAGAAGTGGTATATATAAGAGTACATTTCAAGGAAAGCTATGATCATAAATCTGCTTTATAACATACAACTGAAATACTCAAACATACGAACTTTTCACTAGCAATATACGCAAATATAGTTTGGTAAACCCAGGCACGTAGCCAGGTTTTGTTGCGGGGACATGCATTACAAACTTCTAGAGGACCTGGGGACACGATGTCCCAGGGGTTTGTTAATTGTTAGTTCTTTCTGGGCAGACCTTTTTGGATGGTGGGGGGTGCATATGCACCCCTTGCATCCCCCTGGCTACGTGCCTGAAACCACATGTCTGTGCACAGTCATGTGTGTAAAGTCGCGGTATAATTACTTTTATTTATAACAGCTTTTAGCCAATCAAAAGCAAGAATATCATAACAGTGTTATTGTTGTAAGATATAAATAGTATCTAACAAGTCCAGGATACAGTTAAGTAGTTATATAGTACCATATATGGTCATACCTTTTATCTTGAATACTATACGTGAGATACCACTCATAACAGAATGGTGTATCAACTACATGGATGTACCGGTAACTTGAGACCTGACAAGATTAAACGGCAATTTATACAGTACTTCAGTTTCTCTTTTAACCCTTTGACCTATCTTTCAGACATGTACATGTACATATACATATTACATGTACCTGTACACAACATGTATGTACACAAGTCATATGTTAAACATGATGTACCTGTAAGATGTCAACATGTGCAGCACAGATATATACATGTATGTACACGGCTCTGCCTTGCGTTTTACTCAATTTCCAGGACAGTACAATTTATAGGATTCCAAATAATAATAATAATAATTAATACAAAATATGAACAGTTTGTACTGATTTCGTGATTTCATGAAACCTGTGGGTGGGCTTCAAACCCTTGGGAGCCATTCACAATCCCAGCAACGGCCCCCAGTACACCC
>JANVCH010030664.1:0-11580 GCA_025505405.1 Epizoanthus rinbou
ATGTCAAATCATGTTATGTAATAATTTGTGTCGTATTCCATAACCAACGCAGATAATTCGTTTCTTTTCAAACAGCACATCAGATACAAGCTCTCTTTTCCAGAATGCAAAACATGTCAACAAATTAACCTCTGTAACTTACAGTAATATAAATAATGAGTAAGACCCTATCTCAGCTGGTAAAGTAGCACCAAACTGAAAATTTGGTACTGATCAATCTTTTCCACGTTTAATCGGATCATAAAGTGCGATAGCATTTGACGTAACTAAGAGAAATTAATCATTGATTAATGGGTGCTGGCGTGGAAAACCGGCCAGTACCCTGGGTCCCCAAATCACCATAAATCTCCTTTAGTCAGCTTACGTCGACCGAAATCGCATTGCACATAAACAGTAATTGCCTTGTCTCGCCGTAAGTTACCCTAAGTTGCCATCCAACTTCTTTCCCTTGATCGTGTATTAAAGTCGTCATAAATTGTTGTAAGTCACTGTGACTTTTGGAGCCAGAGTGTACCCAACATTAGAGCTAGAATTCCACCTCCCGCAAGTGAAAGTAGAAAAACATTTACTAACCTTTGAGGTCCTTTTCAAGGAGAAGCTGTCGCATCGTAATCTTACTCATAAGTTGCCTTAAAGATGAAGCAAACACGAGGAACGTCAAGCACTTGAAACAGAACACAAGAACAGTCTACCAATGCGCAGTGATGTATACTGAAAGCTCACACACTTCAGAACGTCCTAGAGATGTTAGTCATTTCATGTGATGTCGTCGTAATTTATTGAAGGACAACTGAGACAAGAAATATGAAATTTGAACTTCAAATATTTTTAAATTTCAGTTACAGTCAAACCTGAAGTTCTTTTGCGCGCGACATTGCTTTGTGGATTTTTAGTCGATGAAATCCACAATTACCTTGGGTACCAGCTCCGATTCAAACTGAGCGAATCTAGCCTCTGGTGCCCATGCAGGGTACTCCACAATTATCCATGACAACAAAATCATCATTTACTAAGGCGAGATTACCGAGATGATCGACAACTTGTAAACTTTCTTCAAAGAAATTAATCATTTCCATCCCATTTGAAGGCCTTTCCAATATGTTAAAATTGTCTACACGAAATAGGTTGACAGTCAAAGTCTCTTGGCATTCAAAGTTGTTCCACATCGATGTTCGTGGATGACATATTACTGTATGTGAAATAAATTATACGAAATAAATAAAATTGAAACTGAATGATTGCGTATAGTAAATTGAACAGTATTCTACCAGTTGGTTCTGTGCAACTCGAAACGTGATTTTGCAAAATTGCTCCGAGCAAACTGCCAATCATACCAATATTGCGCCACAATATTGCAATGTCGCGCGCAAAAGAACTTCGTTTGACAGTAACAATTCTGAAACTTTTCATTTTCTGTCCCATACTACAATACCAACACTTCTAAATGACAAGGGAACTGATTGTTAGATGAATTGCTAAATTATTTTAAAATGTTTTAGAAGACGTACACGAAGCTAGGGAGAATTTAATGAACGCAACATTTGTCTGTATGTGCTGGAAAGGCGCAAGCAACACATTGCGGCTCGTTCGGTTCAGTAATTGACCATAATGAAAAAGATGGCGGCTGTACATTTAACCACAATACCTTGCGAACCTAACGCAACAAAAGGCAATAGAAAGCCATATATTTTTTGCGAAATTCGTCCCTGTACCAAAAACATTGTGAATGCTAGGTTTGAAGTTTTTGGGATCTTTCAATGCATTTTTATGGGTTCTTTTATAGTTTTCGTGCGCTAAGAATTATGGGTAAATGTACCAGTCGCCATATTTTTTATTATGGTCAATTGCGGTTGCATTCAAATACCTACCGTGAGATTCGCACATCGTCGTGTCGTTCCTGTCTTTCTCTTTTCAATTTCGTATTCTCCATTTCGTCACTGACGACTTTCTGAAGTCTTCTCTTCTCGAGTTCTTCATCGGACCCAAAACATCCCTCTTTCATCTGCCAGCTGAGAATTTCGGCCAGTCTCTTAATAGATAAAAAATCAGAGAACCCCATTGTTCCACACACCATGGCTTGTTCCATGTACAAATCGCGGTTCTGATCATCGCCATGAGCCCTATCTCTATTCTTTTCAAATTTCGTCATTTGAGGATACATGCTGACGCACATTCGTTTGTATACCTCGTTTGTGCCGCCTTTAATGTTGGACTGTTTCAGTCGTGCGTTAATTTCTTTCTGGCAGCCTGTATGATTAAAGACAAGAACAACCCTTCAAAAATCTGAACTTTTTCACTTTAGTTTTTCCTCTATATACACTCTTTTTTTAGAAGAATTTTGTTTTTCAGGCCCAGGCTGGATATTCGTATCTTTCTGCCGATTTTAGTCTGAAAATATTCTTGTGAATATTCGTGGATTATGGAGTCTAATATTTCCGTTTTGCAGAGTATTGACGTATATAATTTTGGTATTACAAAGTTCTACAGTACAGTATACATACATATGTAACGCCGTTGAATTGTTATTAGCATCGAACTTATGGCTAGTGCTTTCTTATCGTTTTATTGGCTAGTAGTTTTTAATGGTTTAGTTAAAACCATGTGATTTTATTGCATTTGACAGATTTTCAACACGTAAAAATATATTTTTATCAAAGTCTCAGGCTCGGGCATATTCTGACAATATTCTTAAAATTTCGCCGGCTATTCAGGAAATATATCAGGCAATATTTTGATCATTTTGATCTTGTGTTTATGCGGACCCAACATAACGTCTCCTAACATGTTAATTGTAAATAGACACGGATTACCTTCTTGATGTGACGAAGAGTCCAAATACTAATCTTACCAGGCACAGAAGTGAAACCAACGCTGTCCAAGAGTCAATAAATATCACTGACTAAGGTGGGATTTCTATCCACCTTCTGGTTACTTTACCAGATGAGCTACGTATAATACTGAGGCATCCAGGAAGAGCGGATGGGAGATCGAGATGATTGAACACATAGTGACGAGTGTCAACGTTTTCAACTGAATAATCAACAACGTTGGTTTCACTTCTGTCTGTAAACCTGTGGATGATTTATCCTAACCTCACCGTTATAGGAAAAGAGGCAAAACAAAAGTTCACTGTTATTTTGTATATCAGGTGTTGGCTGTTTCTCACTCCAATCAAAGGTTCAAACGACCAACAGAGGAGTGTTACAAATCAGTGACGTCAGAATTGGCGACAAAATTCTCAGCGTCAAATCCGAAGGCGAACTAATTTATAGTCGCGTGGTTGCCTTCCTCGACTATGAAGAAAGGAAGACCAGTGCATTCATTCGCCTAGAGACGGCCGATGGTCACGTGATTACTCTCACTGATGGACATCTCATATACAGAGTTCCCCAGGAGAATGTCACACAACTTCCGTCACAACCCGTGTTCGCGTCTGACGTCACTGAAACCGACTACATTTTCGTGGCAATTCCCAATGAGCAGCGGAGAGTGCAACCCTCCAGAGTGGTGCGAATAGCGCGAGTACAAGAGAAAGGTTTCGTTGCGCCTTTGACAGCCGAGGGAACAGTGGTGGTCAGCGGTATTGCTGCTTCGTGTTATGCTGTCGTCGAGGATCACTGGTTCGCTCACAAAGTATTTGCTCCCTTGAGGTACCTGTACCAGGCGACACCGGCAGTGTTCAACTTTCAAGGCAAACCCGATGGTATTTCGTGGTATCCTAAACTGCTGCTGCAGGTTAATCAGTTCATGTCCAGCTTTCATGCTAATGTCATCTAATCACAGCAGTAAGAATTGAAACTTGTAAATCAGTGCATTTGTGTTTACAAGACTGATTAATAAACAAGCACCTACTGTAGATGCTAGATTAAAACTAGTTATTGTGTCCGTGTTTACTGATATAAAATAGATTTGATATAACGCACGCGCTGATTGGTTGAAGCCCTTTAACACAACTCAATGGAAAATATGGCTGCGTCTATTTTATAAAGAAAAATAATTAAAACATTTCCCGTGTTTTCCATTTAGTTATTGTAACACTCGTGCAAGTTTGGGAGAACGCAAAATAGCTGTGGAAACACCCGCCTTCGGCTAGAGCTACCACAGCTATTTCTTGTTCTCCCAAACATGTACTCGTGTTATCATGACTCACCTTCGGCTCATACTACCACAGCTATTTCTTGTTCTCCCAAACATGTACTCGTGTTATCATTACTCACCTTCGGCTCGAGCTACCACAGCTATTTCTTGTTCTCCCAAACATGTACTCGTGTTATCATGACTCACCTTCGGCTCATGCTACCACAGCTATTTCTTGTTCTCCCAAACATGTACTCGTGTTATCATAAATCGATGAAAAACACGGAAATGTTTCCTATTTCCTAAATAGTAAACAATAATTATAGTAAGAAGTAAAACTACGCTTGCAGTAGTTGCTGTTAAAATTGTTTTATTACCAGTTTCGATACGAAAGGGAAGAGTTGTTATAATGTACGCCAGACATGATTTGGCTGGTGAACTGTTGCTAAACATAAAGAAAAGATGGGAGCACTTACAATATATGTTGCTAAAAGGGCGTTATACAAATACTATTTGTTCAACTGATATCGAGCTATGAAAGAGAAAAGGACGTTACTTAGGGCGCTTTCCCTTTGTCGGGTCCGGCCAGTCTGGCCAGGCAGTTTTTCACCCTATATTTGTACAACAACTTCGTACCAGAACGAGCGACCTGCTCAGTATCTCTACTCCATTCTGGCCTAAACCAGTTCCGTAAATTGCTCCATTCCATTTGCTTGGGCCGGCCAGACCGGCCAGTTACGACAAATGGAAAGCGGATAGCGATAGAAAAGTGAATATTCGTTTTCCGTAGATCGCAAATCCGGGTGAAGGAACGACGAGACAAGATCGTAGGATAAATCTGACACCATTGACATATTTCAACATTTAGAGATTTGCATCTACATCAACTCTTTATTGAGTGAGTAAATATTATCATCATCAGGTATCACACCAACTATAAAATAACTAAAGCATGATTTGTAGTACTTCATATATTCGTATATTCGTGTGTTTTCAAAACAGTTTGTTGATTAGAATAAAGGTTGCCGTGTTTTATGTTATCATGTGATCATCTTAGTTTCGGGTACTGGTGCAATCAGATTCCTAAAGGCCGACGTAGCAAAGGCGTCGCGTTCTGACCTTTTCCGTCCCATAGGAATCTATAGAAATTGTCATTTATTTCGTTTATTGCCCTAGGAGTGGTGTAAAACATAAAGAAGTTGTGTTGCCAACAATGATTTAAAATAATTACTGTTATATTTTTCCTAGTAATTTTAATCTTGGCAGGCTCCAGTTCTATGTCAACTTCATGATCTCATCTATTTTTTCATTTATATTCCGTCGCATAGCTTGTTCTTCGTTTGTTGACACGTATACTCCTCATGACTTTACTGAATTTTCTGTTCAGTTTTCTTTTAAACGCTCCAAACCATAGCACTTCTCATTTTTACTCTTTAGTTTTAGAGCCGATATTTTACTAAACCTGTTTAACACAGCCAGACTTGCTTGTAGCGAGGTTTTGGAGCCCTCAAGAAATAAAGTGGTATCCTATGTGAATTGGCTGATCTTACATTCTGCGTTGTCTACTACTCTTCCTTTTGTCTTTTTTTGGGGGGGATTAATTTAATTATTCCTCTTCTCTGAGATATCGATAGTTTCTTTAGTTTGTATATGCATTAATAGCCATTATTGATTGCTTTCATATAACAGACACTTTGGTAAACATTCTAGATCTAGAAAGTATTTACTATTTTTCTCACCTTCATTATACCATCTAGCTTTAGTTCTTGTAATAGACCCCTTTGTTTTATATTTGTTGATTAACTCAAATTCTCGTTCTTTGTTGCACGTTGCTCAAATCGTGATAGACTTTCTTTTTCTCGTGCTAAGACAAATCATTTCTATCCATTTTCTCTCCAGCTGCAATATGTTTGGTTCTATTTCAACCAATTTATTTCTCAGATTTGCTTTCCTTCTGCTTGCGCATTTAAGAGTGCATTCTCTTATTTTCAAGGTATTCGCTACCTAGAAGTAACTGTAAGAGCAAATCTAGCTAGGTAAACGTGCATTCAGATTCATCAATCTCCCACAATTGTGATTCGTCTACATATATACACATTTGACACATTTGTCAATGTATTCTGTTTCCGTCAGAAATGAGGTGTTTAGTTTCCAATATTCCGGTCGCCATGTATTTGTATAGGAATTACCATCGAGTTGGAGAAGAATTAATGAAAAATGCCACGAGTATTTGATGAAAGTGTAAGTCATACCACAAGTGCGAAGCGCGAGTGGTATTTGTCACTTTCATCCAAATTGCCCTATTTCACTATTACGTCACAGTTTGTTTACATTTTATAAATTCAAGAAAAACACAAACAATCTGCAATTTATTGTCTTCAAGAAATATAAACCATTGTTTCTGTACATTTCAATTAATTTTCAGAATGAAATTTGCGAAGTTTCCTTTGATTTTCGACTCTTAAAATCTGTGTTACTGTTGCATTGTGGGATTGAAGTGGGGGAAAACAAAATGTAAACAAACCACATTTCAGCTCAGTTCCGACACTAGCGAAGCTGTGAAACACATTTGTTGCTACATCTCAATATTCATATGATTGAACGAATCAGATATAACATAAATTGACTGAATTTGACCAAGAGTAGATTTGAACCTTTATCAGCAAAATAAGTCACTTTTTGTTTGTTACATTAAAGACACCTATGACCTAATATGGAAATAGGGCAATTATATTATTTGTAAAACATCGATAATCGGAAAGGACGTCACAAGTCATGTGACTTATGACGTTATCATGCCAAGTTAGTGATAGCGACTCAAAGTTTCACCAAGTAAAGTTTGGCAGTCATAGCTGTTACGACGAGCGAGATTATAAACGACATAAAATATTGCTGAAGGTCGCGTGACATGTGACGTCATGACAGTGGATATCACGTGGTGACTTTTGTGACATGTTGTAAAATGATTAGTTGGCACCTACAGACATGCAAATTATTATAAACATGTTATTTAGTTTCAGAAACCAATCAAAACAGAATTATCACTTTGGAGGGCTACTGGACAGCAGGCTACAAATGTAATCCCAATTAAGATTTTCAATTATTGATTTTTTACAAATGATAGTCCTATCACAGTTGTACTAAGACGTGCTATCATTTATGAGCAAGATTACATTTGTGGGCAAAAATGAAAAATGAAAGATTTCTATATGGAACGGGTGATGAGACGGAGATCAATCGAGAGGGGTGGGGGAGATTTTACGTCTATCTCATGAACTACCGCTGACCTTTACAGCTTTTCCCGCAATTCTGTACCATCCATTTTGAATTCTTTGTACATTCACCGAGCTGAGACCAGCGTTTACACTTGCTCTTGGAGTCGTAAGCTGCAATCATAAACACATGGATTTGTACGTGACAGCTCACGCATGTGATCAGTTCAGTTACATTAGAGAGTTTTGAAACTCTCTAATGTTTAAGGTGGCTCTTGATAGTTTCAAGTTTTCTTCACACATGAAAACAGTTGACATTTGTTGATATTGACAACGATAACAATGGGCAACGTTGGATATCACACTAGTATGTACCTTTTTCGTAAATTTCATTTTTGAAGAATTTCATTTGTTACCTGTTACTATGGCAACAGACTATGTGTTTTAACAACTATCTTAAAAGACAATAAACATAATTTTTCTTACAATCCAGACGGTGAAGATTTTGTACATAATTTTCAGCAATTGTTTTAAATAAAGAAAACTACAAAATATTCAAACTGTTTAAAAAACTGTCAACACAGTTTTGTGTCACAGAAGTTAATTTTTTTAACTTAAGGTAGCACAAAACCTCCTTGACAGAACTTTTTAAAACTTTCTGAACTAGTTATTTGTAATATGATAATGACTATAAACTGACAACAAAAAATGAAGTTCACCGACTCGTTTTGTGTAAAAAGCATGGTTACGATGGAAATAAAAATTAGATTGGGTATGTTGAAGAGTTATTCTACCATCGCTTGAGGTCCCACTATTAATAAACATTCCTGAGATGTTGTAAAATCACTTGTCAAATATAACGGAATTGTAAATGGAAACTGGTTCGAGCCACCTTAAGCGTCACGTATTTTTTCCCGCGAATGGCAGTGGTGAACACAATAACATGAATTTTGGCGCGTTTGCTTTCCGGCACCTCGCGTTTTCTACGCGAGGAGATGTGTTTTGACGTTTGATAGCACAGCATTTAGGTTTACATGAAGCTTCAACCAAACAAAAATGGCGTTCCTACGGCAATGCACACGGAAAATAAATACAAGTGAATCGAGCCCATACCTTGACACATTCCACAACTATTCCTGCAGTGTTTCAACATATACACCGAGTACTTCTCACACTCAGACTTATCAGCCCACTCAACACACATCTTGAAGTTCATGTCTCTGCACTCTGTTGAATAAAAAGGTGCGCCTTTCATAAAGGTTGGTTTCAATAGATCTAGAATCCACGGGATCGGTAGCATCGCCAGGATCGCTGAGAAAACTGTTCCATCGATCATAGCGATTAGATGGAAGCGCTCAAATCGTGCTCACGTGGTTACCATATGATTGCTTGGATCGCCAGGGTCGCTGTACGTTTTTCAGCGATCGTAGCGTTCCTAGCATGTAATCCGTAATCTACGCGTTACTCCTCTCTTGTTAGTGGCCCTAATGAACAAAACGTAGGCAAGGTTAACAAGTGTTCTCGTCTTGCATAAAGCACGAACAACATTTGATCCCTTTAAACATGCAGTTTCACGTCCAAGGTAAGTCGAGCCTTCAAGGATAAAAATCGTGCGCGTCTTCTGTTACGTAAACAGAGTGTCTATAACTTTTGTATAAACTGTTCGCTGCCGGTATTATCACAAAATAAATGACTCTACGTAGCTAGAAAAGATAACATCAAGGCACTGTGCAACCGAGACAATTTCCACACTAAGTTTTTAAGCACTCAGTTAGATCTCAATTGCGGCCATTCACTCCATTGAACTGGATAAATAAGTCAGTTTAAACACTTTTAGCTTTCATAATAAGATAGGATACATTATATAGGAGATAGAAACGATTAGTGGCCAGAAACGTTTGACCATGTCTTTACATCTTGGAACACAGTTCCCAGTGAATTGCAGTCGAAGAGAATCGTTATCTGCTGTACCTCCACACTGATTGCAGCTCAGCCGGCAGTTCCCCTGTTCAATCATCCACAGCGTGTTCTTCTCACACTCGCCCTTGTACGCCCACCAGGCACAGCGCCGGTCCAAGTCTCGACATTCTGCACATTCAAACTACAGTTAATGTCAGGCATAACATTTATCCGTCTGGAGGGGGCAGGGAGAGAGGGTTATATTTTTATATTGTGTCACAGCATTAGTACAAAATTTAAAAAATATTGCAAGTACAAAACCAGGGGAAAATATTGGTACGGCAGATTGAAGTATAGGAAAACAGAGAGGCAAACGGTGAAATTGGAGGTGTTTTTTTAAAACAAAGTAAATCCTCACTGCAATTCGCTTCACCAATGCAAACAAGATTTCCGCCATTCCTTTATTTATAACATTTCCAGATCCTATTAACAAAGACTTCTATGCTTTTGCTTCAACCAACAACTTGAAGAGTAATGGATCTATTTACCTTTGTTGTGGCTTCCTGGCAACAAGGAAGGAGTCTCGCAGGGGGTGACGATAACAAGTGGTTCTGGAGCCGCGCCTGTTTCACAATAGTTCAGCAACATTAAAACATCGCGGTACAACTGAAATCAGGCGAAGTTTAGTTAAATGCTTGCCGCTCACATGGCTCAAACAAAGAGGGAAAATGCGTCAGATGAGTCAATCGGTCAGGGGTTTCACCAGTGGTTTCAGGGTTAGGCTAGCGGATCAGTTACGGTTAGAATTAGAAACCTTAAACTACTCAAAAAATAAAAGATTTGGACGTTGACTCATGGCTCATTGAATCATCGTCTACAGGTAAGGCCGAGACAATGTTCCAACTGTTAGATCGAATTCGAGCTGTCGAAGATGCTGAACGAACCAGTGAACAAAACACAGACGCGTAGCCCCACCGTCCAAAAACGTCCGCCCAGAAAGAACTAAAGAAACGCAAAAAATCCTGGCTACGCGCCTGAAACTAGATGTCAGTCGGAGACTACAGGCAAGGAAAATATAGTGTCTTTTTCCTTTTGTCGACAGTCACCATACTTTTCACTTCCTCTTCTTTTTCTAGTCTTTACCATTCACATTCACATTCACATTCACCACTCTTGTTTGAGAAGCCTGGAATCAACCGTCCTCTTCGGCCTCCAAAAGTTCTCCCAGAGAGAGAGAGAGACGTCTGATTAAGTTTGCCATTACTTGTTTGGCCATTTCTGTTAACTCGATTATTTCTAGGGGTATCGAATGGTCTCTGCGAGCATGCGAGCAAAGCGTAATGTTTTGCGAGCAGGAGCATTTGAATTGCTTGCACCCCATATAAGTCTTTGTAGGGTTAGGGTACGAGCATTCGAACACTACAAAATTTTGCTAATCTTAGCCAAGCGAGCACCCTCTGAAATTTGGCCAGCAATTCGAGCACTTGGAAAATAAGAGAGACCATTAAATATCCCTATTTCTAATTTTCGTGTTTGAATAATTCGTAAATAATTTAATATTAATGAACGGAACCGACCAAATAAATCCACTACTATAATCTGACGTAGTGTCTTCACTGATCGAGATTAACGGCCAAATTATTTACATTTCTTTCTCTCGGGGCCGAGGTGGACCTTTGATTTTCAGGCTGTCGTTTGAGAACCAATTGGTCTACATACCGAGTGGTCTGTGACGATTGGCTGGAACGACAGACACAAGCGGGCTCACACCTGTAAATGAGAATATTGTTATACCAAGACAGTCACGCATGTTAACGTTGTACTGGGCTCCACTCAGCCTCACTTCCATGTTCAACCACTCTTGTGAGTCACGTGTTGCAACTCGGATGTATTGTCAAGGCCGTGACCAGTAAATAAATTACTTTTAAAAATATGGATTTAGAATTTCAAAGGAAGAATATATAACTGATGAAAGGA
This sequence comes from Epizoanthus rinbou, assembly GCA_025505405.1. Lineage (NCBI taxonomy): Eukaryota > Metazoa > Cnidaria > Anthozoa > Zoantharia > Epizoanthidae > Epizoanthus > Epizoanthus rinbou. The sequence continues at coordinate 11,166 of JANVCH010030664.1, forward strand.
AAGATACTTGGAACTATAAGTTACCTACAGTTTCATCACGTGGGGCAATTAGACGAAACATAATCGAAGGATTTGTACAGCGAACGAAACCTGAATAGGCTAGAGGCTCGATCAGTTGTTCCACACACACAGGCAATAGGTATGCCGTATTTACTATGATTTTATAAAGCGATGATGGAAATTGAGGCCTGAGACCTATTGACTCCTTGTCACCGTACATAACCATAGCATTTACAGTGGTTTTACATCGGTGATTACAAACAGTTCTTAGTTTTAACATTTATTACAATTACATTGGATAAAACAAAAACCAAGACAAAGACAAAGACAAAGACAAAGACAAGGACAAGGACAAGGACAAGGACAAGGACAAGGACAAGGACAAGGACAAGGACAAGGACAAGGACAAGGACAA
>JANVCH010030775.1:0-11576 GCA_025505405.1 Epizoanthus rinbou
AGATTGGAGACCAGGCTTGGAGGTGTGTTGAACATGTTAAGATTGGAGACCAGGCTTGGAGGTGTGTTGAACATGTTAAGATTGGAGACCAGGCTTGGAGGTGTGTTGAACATGTTGAACATGTTAAGATTTATAAGGCTTTGTAAATGGAAGAATATTCGCACAAATAAAGATGGCTTTTTATCTCATTTGATGTTGTCTTGTTATTAGATCAGGGGACATTGGTCGTGTTTTGGGCGCGGAATTGTGAGGTTTGGAGTTAACTCAAAATTCGCCCAGCCCCCGAACTACTTATAAGACACAGTGAAACAACAAAAGAGGTAAGTCATCTTTATTTGTGCGATTTCATGAAACGATATCCGTTTTCTCCATACAATGTCTTTGGGTTCATCAATTCGACGTTTTGTTTTCCATTTATGTCGAATGTAGGTTCATATCCTATATTAATCTAACACTAAATCGATACGAATCCCATTAACTAAACAACAGCAAACTGTTATCTACTGTCTAACAACTTTTTACCTACATATAATTTTTTTAAATTGACCATATAAAGCTATATAATTTTATAGGAAAATTCAATGCATTGCATTTTCCTTGAATCGCATAGTCATTTATATATTGATTTAAAAACATGGAGACTTGTTAAATTTGCACTGTCGTTAGCCATCAGCGTATGAGATTCGACTGAAACCTATATATGACGGCATGGGGATTGCATATCATATCACTACATCCGGCAATCGGGCTCTACCGTGTCCACAGGCTAACAAAGCCTTATAATATGACTCTAATATAGTGTATTTAGAAATAATTATAATAGAATGTATGCAGAAATAATCCATCATCTAAAAGTGGTTGCAAATTGCTATCTTTGGTGAAATAAATTTGACCTACCTCAAATTAATGTGTGGTTTACTTGTGTCTTGTGCAGATATCTACGCCATTCCGTGCCGGCCCGTTGTGTTGAGTTATTAAATATTTACTGGGAGCAACTACATTTTTAATAACTCAACACAACGGGCCGGCACAGAATGGCGTAGAAATCGGCACAAGACACAAGTAATCCACACATTTGAGGTAGGTCAAGTTTATTTCACCAAAGATAGCAATTTACAACCACTTTTAGATGATGGATTATTTCCCAATACCCTCTCTTATAACTGTATTTATACACTATATTAGTGTCGCATTATAAGCATGGATAGCTTGTGCTGTGTCAAGACAGCACGTGTACATTGTAGAAATGTTTGAATTAGTTTACCAGACTTTTTTACAATGCAATAAATTAACACCGAGACCGGCAGTCAGTCGTGACAATCTCACCTGGTACGTATACAAATAAACATATTAGTTCACTTGGGTGGCACTCCGTTTTGTCATTTCCGCGCAGGTAATACCACTTCATGCAATAGCAATTTGAATCCACCTGTCTCAAATCGGTAAAAGTGACACACCCATTGTTCAGCGTTGTCTTGTTGGTGTACCGAGCACCGAAAGATGTGTTCTGTAAAACCTGTGAAAGGTTTGTGGAGGACTCGTGACCAGCAAACACTTCAAATTTTTGCTTGCCGTTTGGTTCTTGAGACACTAAAGCGTTTAAGAAGGTTCTTTTGACTTTGGCACCTGGGACAGGATTGGCAAAACACAAGGTTATTGTGTTACCTGAAGCCGCATATCGTAGATCGAAATCTCCTATGAAGTAGAGAGACAAGATGGTAGTTTAGGGAACTGCTGTATGTACATAAAAGGACCAGATTGATTATTTACAAAAAGCGGCGACTAAAAAGAACAAGAGAGGAGAAAAACTAAATTAATCCTATACTATATCGTTCGCAATTAAGTAATTTATAAGTAAGTAAGTAAGTAAGTAAGTAAGTAAGTAAGTAAGTAAGTAAGTAAGTAAGTAAGTAAGTAAGTAAGTAAGTAAATAAATAAGTAAGTAAGTAAGTAAGTAAGTAAGTAAATAAGTAAGTAAGTAAGTAAGTAAGTAAGTCTGAACTCAGATATTATGGCAGATTGCTGTCATGCAGTTATTGATAGCTGGTGTTACAACAATGTTTCAGCTTATCAACCTTTGTACTCACACCACAATTGTCGTGTCCATGACAACTTCACAGGACCAACATACTGCACCCGGTTTTCAGGTATTCAGTCAAATGCAATTAACACAAAAATGAATTCGGTTACTTCCATTGTTTCCATTACAAGGAGAACATTCGAAAAAATGTTAAAGAAATAGTGCGCATAAGTTTCTCCACCTTCATTTTCTGAAATTGAAGGTGGCGCGAAAACCTTTCAACGTGTTGTTTAAGATCACCTAATGTTGTACTTGCTGTTCAAACAATTTTAACACAATAAATAAACGAGAATCACAGAGCATAATGGGTTGGTTGCCCTGTCGGGTAACCATGGAAACAACAAATTAAGTTAGAGTAAACGATTGACAAGTGAAAGAATTGTTGCAGCAGCAGCTAACAGTTCTAACATAAATAGCAATGACCACCAATAACACATCTCGATATTTCGATCATGAAAGCCTTTCGTAAAGTTAAGCAGCACATAAAAATGTATTCTTTCGTTACGGTAAGTGTGTAGTTTTAATCTAGGTCAGACATTACTAATCCCATTATAATAGCGCTGTTAAAGAAAGCTCAAGAAAGCGGTCAAAAGTCAAAACTAATAGAATAAATACCGAAAGACATTTGCGATGTTTCGTTCAGAGAATAACGAGAACGTCAGGCATAGATAGACAGAGGTAAAGGTTATGTTGGAGCAAGCGCTCAGTTACACACCAACCCCGAGGAATTTTGTCAACAACTGAAAAATCAAACAAGAAAGTCTAAAGAAACTGTATTGTATCTAAAGTGTTTGTCCTGATACAAAACTAGAAACACAACACAGAGATCTTCCATAAGTCTTCTTTATATCTTTCAGTGTATTAACTCCTAAACACGGTTATCTTATAAACTCGGAATGTCAAAGTTTTTATTTACAGTCACAATTAATGAGAGCGAATGACTGTTTAGTGAAAATGTTACTTCATACCGATCTAGATAACTGGTGTAGACATGTACCTAATTATCGTGTTATCACTGTTTTATCACTAACATGAATGATGGCTATAGCCTTTAGGAATGCCGGAGGGGAAATCAGAAGTTGTGTTTTTTTTAAAAATAATGTTGTCATCTGTCACATAGAGAACCCTACTCGCCAACTCACCTCACTAAGACACTAACACTGAACACATCCACCGGTTGTTCACTTTGTTTGGTCTACGGCAGGCAAGACATACATACCTTTTCAGCAACTCGAGAAACCGATAGCGGCTCCTAATTATTCGTTACTTTAATTATAGTTATTTCTTTTAATAAAGTTAATTACTTGCCGTGGATTTTATATTGACCTAATAAAGGATAAACAATCAGTAACACTTTACAAAGGGAAATGTATCCGGCAAGGTGCAAGAATAACACTCGACAGCTACTGAGATATCAGTACACAAATTATAAATCCCAATATTTGCCAAACTACCGTGTATCTTTCTTCGGTAAGTCACGAAGAAATTTGTTGCTATTGTTTCTAAATAAATACCAAATATGGTGTCACAAATTCCAGGAGCCGCCTATTTGTCTATAGAAATATACCCTTCAGTTCTAACCAGTTGATTGTTAAGCAATCCGCTCAACATCCATGAACGCTAGGAACATGCCGGAAATACGGTGGATGTTAGAAATAGCGAGTACATGTAATATAGACATCCGTTAAAAAAAAAATTAGTACAAATTTTAGGGATTGGTTTACACAATTACCATGTGAAACACATACTAGTGCTGTTATATTGATACGTACCACGACTGAAAGACTGAAGGGAACCCAATATACGTACTCAATGGACTCTAACATTAGTTAGTGACGCAGTACAGAAGAAGGACTTTTTAAGTCAAACAATAACACGAGAGTAAAAAATCAGTTTAACGATATCGTTAGGTTATGACTTCTGTGATGTATCCTATTTTCAAAATTTCTCACTTTGGTTTGTGTGCAGTCAAAAGTGTTCTAATCACGTTGGCCGCAAAACCCGGAAACCATGCATTCGATCAAAGGAGACAGTTCCGTATTGCGAAGCAATCAATCAAACAAACAAACAAACAAACAAACAAATTAATGAATGAATATATTATATTAGTTTGGATTCTGAACCAGTGACAAAAAAGCAGAAACTAAGCGGCGATAATCCCAAAGGGAAGGTTTTTCTGATCATATTTCTTTATAATCAGTCATAACAAGTGGACACTACAAACCAAAGTATTCAGGCGACACCTGACTATTCACATGAAAGCTCTTCATGAGCAGTTTATAGTTACGTTGTAATATCAAGAAGCCAAACACTACCTGTTTTTCCAACTCCTTCCTCGCCAAGAAGGGCAATCTTGTATATTTGAGAGGACATTGTCAAGCAGCGGACGAACTAAACTGATATTTTCCCGATTTATTCAGTTAACTTCTGCTCTTCACTCAGTATTCGCTGGAGTCCTTGGCTTTGCCTTTGGTTTCTTCCAAGGTTAAGGGCAGGTACACGTCAATGTTTGTGATCTTCACTCAAATAATCATCTCAATTATCAATCTGCAAGAGAAACCCATTAAATTGCGGTTACTCAGGGTTAAGATCTACACCGAGAAGAATGGAAGTTGATACCATACACCGACTCTTTCTTTCACCACAACCACTTGTTCAACTACGAGCCATACCTCCTTCAGTGAAAGCAAATCTTAAACGTCTGCGGTATATTCAACTGATTTATTTCCCACTGATCCTCAATGCCAATGAGCAGTGTGACTTGCTGGAGTTATTTCAACAATAGTCAATCTTTGATAAGTGTGTATCTAGGTGGGTCGGCCAATTACGTTTTACAAATAGCGTACTATCGGAAGCAAGGCCACAATGACAATGGCAATTACTCTGAACACAGGAGAAGAAAAAAGGCCTTGCCAAACTTCATATAATGTCATGTGTGATTTTGACGTCATGAAACCGTATAACTCTATGCTAAGTGCTACAAAAATAATATTTTAAATTTAAGGCATTTTTTTAACAGTATTTTAATGCCTTTAAAAAGGTCAACTGCAGAATATTATAAATTGTTACGTCAGCTTACGCCATATAATCCACTAGATTGCTCTGGGCTGAAATGGCCTCATACAAGCGAAACGATTGAAATATAATCGTGCGAATTTATTGAAAGGAAGAAAGAGTCTACTGAGTGAACAGATGATGTAGCGTCGGGAAGCACCGAGACTGACTACTAGCACTACTAGAAAATAAATTACGCACAGAGTGAGACAAGAAAACAACCCTCCCCCTGGTGACGATAAAACACTTTTTTCTTCCTTCTCTACTTGAGTGTTTCCTGCAATTTTACTAACAATCGATCTAAAACCAGAAGCGGCGCTGAATTGCTATACTGCGACTGTGTGTTGTTCAGCTGGCTGTAAGATGTGAAGTGTTCCTAGGAAAGAGTCAACTGATCCAGGTGATTAACCGATTGATATGGAAAACCAGAACTTCACGGTCACTGCAACATGCTCCAGCTGCCACTTAACGGCCTTAACGAGTTAACGAAGATCCTACGCGGTGCAATGCAATGCGTATCAGATCAGTGCGGTAGACAGAAGCCCCATGGGTCATCATCTACTCTACCTGTTTATTGAAACAACTGTGGTGTAAAACAACCTCCCCAGCTTTCATATCAAATCAAGAGAATAACAAACACTTTCAAGCTAATGTATATACCTGCCTTGTACAGATTCTCAGTATGTCCTGGCACTGAACACTTGTACGTCTGTTCACTCACAGCTAAACAGAATCTAATTTTATTTTCCTAATACTAAAGTAACACTTTTCTAGCCCAGTGATAAAGAACAGAACCTGTTTTTAGTATTTGCGATGAATGTTTTGACAGTTGAAATCGGCCACGTGGATCAAAAGGTAATTTGACTGATCACGAGTGTTTACTTTCTAGTTTATTTGACTTTCAGTGTGGAACTCCCTATGTTTTACAAATAAATAATATTGTGTCATAATTGCGTGTTATAAATCATCAAACCAGATGAAGCGATTACCATATACAACACAACCATGTATAGCATTTCCATAAATTTTGCTCCAGGATAAATAGAATTTCATTCATGGTGATTCCATTCGCCAGAATCGTGTAACATCTATTTACTATTGCTGGCCAACATTACTACTCAAAATTGAAGTGAGAAAAACTCCATTGTTACACATTTAAAAATGATTCATTACTTTGATCTACGTCAGGTTTGGCTCGGTCTTTCTACGGCTGTGAGCACCAATGACATCTAAGATAGTGAAAATATATCAATTTTGTAATAACCAGATGCAGTTGCTGTACATTTTAATGGGATGAAGGAAAGATTTGCGATCAATTCGCAATACAGCCTTTTTGTTCACAGCATATTTTTGCAATGGAATATCAAAATGCAAAGTTCCTATTTATACGATGTTACTACAAGTTCATAATAAGGAAATTATTTACTTAAAACGAGTTAAACTCGGGCCTACTTTTTACCCTCACTAATCGCTCCCCGCTTTTTTTATTGTAACAATAGTAGTTTATGCTCCTCTCTACCCCTTCCCCCCCTCTCCCCCCTCGACTTCAGTGAACTGTTGACATGTTGCATAGACTACATATATGATGATTACTATAAACGTGTTTCTAAATAGAAGCAGATACACAGTTCTGGTGTGCTCTCCTATGTATTGAATTAACATCACCACTCAGAATTCAATCTGTAAACTTCTTTGTTACTTTGACGGCACAGACATAACAATAAAAGAAACACCAGAACCCTGCTATTCAGTCAACTGCCCGAGGGAAGTGCTTTCTTGAAGCTCCAAGTCGCTATTCAGTCAACTGCCCGAGGGAAGTGCTTTCTTGAAGCTCCAAGTATGGGTAGCCTGCGCCGCAGACAGTGACACAAAGCCCGCCCGGCTGCAACGCAGGCTAAGTATGGGAAAGGATCGGGAAAATTGGTATTCACCGATAATAACTGAAAGGGATAGGACCAAATCTCAGTATATAAATGGGCTACAAATCTCGCCACAAACTGCAAAGAAAATACTGATTTACGGCGAAAAGATTTACAGACAATCAATTGACGCGGTTCAATTTTCATTTTTTCAATTTTGTTTTGTTTACAATGTGTGATACTTTTGCCTTTTTGTCTAGGAATGGAGGTATATGAAAGGGGTGCCATTTCAATTGGTATATGCAAGGCCGGTAAGGGTTTCAAACTTAATTCGGGGCGGAGCCCCTCCCCCAGTTAGAAACTTTATTAAGGGCCATTGACTACTCTCTAGGGGTCAACGGCTTGTCCCGACAGGCAGCCTAGTTAATAATTGTATATCGGCCATAGTTCCACAAATTAAAATATGTTTCTGCAAACAAACTAGAAGCAGAAAAATATCGAATACAATAACTCTTGTAACCTAACCCTGACGAACATACAGACGTCCATCCAAACGTATTCATTACACGATTGTAATTAGTGTTTGATTACAACCCCCTGCTGCAATGGACAATGCTGACGAACTTGGATTTTTTAAAAAACGTTGCTGACACAGGTGTCAAAGGAAATGAAGTAAGAAGTTGCATATTCCCTAATTAAATGTTATTTAACTTTAGGTATCACTTTAATTAGCTTACGTCGTACACAGTTTTTAATTTTAAAATACCTTTGCAATACAGGTGAGACCACAGTAAACGGATTGTTATTTTGACCTAAAGGTCGCACGGCTTTCAACTAATCATCTGTAACATCACGAAATCTTGATGTTCAGTTTAGTGTGAACTGGATCTCTGATTTTGACACTAAACACGAGAATCTCTACGATAATTTGGTATATACATCCATTATTATAAATTCCACTGAATTTGTCCATCTCTACAGGTCCCCCGGGCTAACGCAACAATTCTTGAGTGGTTTGAAGGGCTTAGCACCGGGTGATTTAGTACACCGAGACGGCTTATAACCAGGAAGTGAACTGAAACTCCAGGGTTTTTGAATGATTACAAACACAACTCGGATTTCAGTGGATTTAATATTAACGAAAGTTAGCTAAGGGGATATGATCACTGTTATATGTTTTGTCTTAGACACCCAAACTTTTACCGTAGTTTAGGTGAAATGTAACGAAAATCTTTTCTTGGGCATGCTGGGGTTACTCGACAGTGCTGGGGTTAAGACAGTTAAGACAGTGCTGGGGTTACTCGTAAGGGTGAGAGGAAAAGCTTCATTTTGGAAGTTTTTGGTGGTACAAATACTAATGGGCACGTTGCAGTCAGATATTGGAGCAAAGGTTTTCAAATTAAGCGGATTGGAAATGCTTGATATTACTGAGTAGATATATGTCGAACACAATGCGTGGATCGAAAACTTAAAGGATAAACCACAGCTACCCTGTACCACTTTTATTGTAGGTTTTTTTAATTAATTTAATTAATTTATTTAAGATCCTTATTACCAACGGCTGGAACCAATCAATGGAAACAAGTCTCTGGCGATTACAGAGGTAAGGTTTTCACTACATTCTCAAGACTGAAACTAATGGAGCCAGACATATATGGCATATAGTTATGAACGTGGGTTATACATAATAATACCAGGTTTCTAGTACCAGAAGATCTACATGTATTTCAGACCGAAAAAAGACATTTGCAGCCAAATTATTCTTCCACTCTCCCCCCCTCCCCCACGATATCAAATGGTCCGTCCCTTAGCTAGATATTTATTTTTTATTTCAACAAACACCAGATCATATATTTAATACAAATCCTTCATCTCAGATGCCATTATTTCCTGAATAGTTGTGTTTTTATCTATGTGGGAAATAAATATATCTGCACTGCTGCGATGTGGAGCGAAAATCAACTAGTGATAATTGAAAGGATGTCGAACTGATTAGGCCTTGGCCTGGGGACATGTCTTATAATAAACTGACCACGCGTGAGTTAAAAAGTCAGAAGAAGAAGAAGAAGAAGAAGAAGAAGAAGAAGAAGAAGAAGAAGAAGAAGAAGAAGAAGTGTGCAGCAAAAACAAACAGTACATGCAAAAGCAGGTGATCACTATTCACTGCTTATCCTAAAGACTAAATTGTCAGGACTGTTTTGCAAAATATGATATTATAAGTATTAAAAGACGAACGGTGTGTAGCCTTTGTTATAAGAACCGTTTTACAAGAACACTGAGGAAGAGATAACATGATAATAACATGCTTAGAAAACTTAGAACATACTCAAGGCTGGAATTTGATTAAGAAAATGACTTTCCGTCTGAGTTTCAGAAAGAGAGAAACATATTCCGAATAATTCAAGTTCTTCACTGAATACTAGATACTGCTTTCTAGGTATTATATTCTTTCTAATTTTTATGATACTGAAACGTGAATCTTAAACTTCAACTTCAAAATAACTTTGTTAGCAGCGAAAGTCAGAGCAATCTGCTTCAGTTATTTATTTGATTCTACGTTAGAAAGCAATCGTCTGCTTGTGTTTGCACAGAGCGGACAACTCACTGCACTGAGCTACAGATGTTTGGTGTGATATCACTGCAGACTAGTAATCTGGTAATATGTCACTAGTTCGGCTGAAATCAGGGCCTTAGAGGAATCAATGCGCAACGCTCATAAAATAAAATAAAATAATGGAATTGTTCTTGTCAAGTAGTATAAACGCTTCTCGTTTTAACCCTATTTCAAGTCGAGTGAAATATACTTTGTAGTACTTATAAATCCTTTTAGAAGGAAAACTTCCTGTTATTACCGCAATAATTATTCACCAGGGTAGTTATTAGGGACCTAAGGCGTTTTAGGGGAAATCGTCAATCATTACATGTCTTACATTGGTCTTGGAAGTGAACTCAGTGTATCAGCAAGATATATGGCATATGGCGAGCCATGCGCCGTGCGAGGTACAAAACATGAACTTTACTGTAGATCGCTCTTTAATATTCAGGGATAGCCGGGCGCCAATTTGTTCTATGGGAGATACTAAATTCCCAGGTAAATACATCGTTTGTCGTCCCATTTCGAATCATGCGAAAATTCCCTCGAGAACTGTTTCTTTACATAGCGGTAACACCATTAAAATACAAAGCAACAATTCTGGCAAGAGCACCGCCACATTATCTGAAATGGCGCAACAAACCCCCAATCGAAAAAAGTATATTTTAAATCAGTACAGTAAATTAAAGACCTTTATCTAAACAAGGTGTATGTCTTGGCCTTTCTTGTGATGCCCTCGTGACAAACTGAGGTTTTCGTTGGATGCAACGGCCGAGTTTTTGCCAGCCTTTGAGCAGCCAGTGAAGAGAAACACCAGCAACATCCGCGGTAGGGGTATGAAATAAAACATAACAAGAGGAAAACCTATCATTGCGAAGAAAATTTGCGAATCTGCGTTTAATAGCTTCCCGTCAATGCTAGTGTCACATTTTCAGCATAATATTTAGCATTATATTACCCTGAACAGGAATTGTACATACATAAAATATCACTTACCTTCAGTGAGCAAATTGAAGCAGTGTAAACAGATTCGAAAACGCTGGTGAAGCTGTTTGGTACAGATATTAAAACCAGACTGTGAAGGGATTCAGATTTGCGCGAGGTGCTTCCACTCCTAAAACAAACTTCCTTATTAATGTTTGGCACAAACAGGATGCAACAGGAACCTCCGGTGCATTGTATGATAATATTTACCCAATCAATCAAACTTAGCTGCAGATTGATGGGTATCTCAATCGGTCAAATAGTCAGTTCAACAGAGCTATTTGCGAGTTAGAAATAGCAATCGGTCTCTACTTCCAGTACACAAATAAAGCCCTTGAATTAAATACGACAATGAGTTAACGAATGACACAATTGCATTAGCAGCTGCTCGGAATTCGTTTCCACATCACAGTAGTACGACAGTTATCACTGCGGTTTCCTTTCTTTACAATATAACATTGGAGCCATTGTAGGGAATTTTTCAAGGCTTTGAAATATTGAACGAAATGATATTTTAGTTTTACAAATCTGGGAGTTTTTGCTGTTATACTTTGAACAATCTGACGGTGTCGCGCTTCAAAGATCAATCGGTAACCAATATTTTGTTTTAAGCTGCGATAGATTCAATTTACATTATTTATTTTGTTTATGCAACTACCTCGTTATTGAGGCCATCTTTTCATGAGCATATGCCAAAGCATAAGCTCGGTCATACTCCGTTAGTCCAACATGGGACTAAAGCCGATCACAGTTACAATAGCCAATCGCCCTTTCTTTACAAGACATCTCGTTAAGTGCGGACACTCGCTGTTAGATAAAAGAAAACTGTAAATATTGACATAAATACACTGTTTTAAAATTAAGAACCAGTAAACGTTAATTCTTATTTTGTTCTTATTAGCTGTATTTTCCGTATTAAACTCGTACAGATTTGGAACGAAATTTTGTTTCAGCCTCAGTTTGTTCTTAGTTTGTTCTTATTTTTCAGACGATTTCAGCCTCAATG
>JANVCH010030886.1:0-11574 GCA_025505405.1 Epizoanthus rinbou
CATTTCCGAAATTCACAATATTGCAGCCAATTCACAATCTTGCAGCCAATTCACAATCTTGCAGCCAATTCACAATCTTGCAGCCAATTCACAACCTTGCAGCCAATTCACAATCTTGCAGCCAATTCACAATCTTGCAGCCTTGAAAAGTGTTTTTCATTTTCGACGAGGGCTTGGGAAAACATTTAGATAAACCGATTCCTCATCAAGACCCCTTACTCCACCCCCGCAACAATTTTTGTGAATGTCTCCCTAGTCAGACAAATGGAGAGTTTCATATGCGCACTGAATAACAAAGACATTATACTATACATCATATACAATGGAGTCACAAGGTTTAGCCATAACAAAGAGAAGACACGACTTTTCGAGATCTGCACTACGGATAAGGACATAACAGCGTGTATTTCTCACCAGCTGGGTGAAGAATGAAGCCTCCTTAGGCTTCTCTGAATACTTCTCGTAATGGTCGAGACTGTCCTGTAGCTTCAGTGTAAGAGTGTCGTAGTTACTCCGGATTACCTCCAGAACCTGACCAATGAAAACACAAACAGAATGGTTAACTTGGATCAAGGTCAACTTTTTTCGGGAACAACGTTTTTCTTTGGGTATGGTAATGGAATGGATGGAGATATTTCTGGAAGGCACACATTACAAATACGCATAGATTTCAATAAAAACTACTTATAGAACTGCTTTGTTAGTCTACAACTCTTGTTCAAAGGTTACGTTCACCTCTGGGGTGTGCATACACGGTATACATGCCGACCCTTTAGGAATAATTCATTACCTGTTCTTGTGTTAAGGACGAGAGGTGATTCACAGCCGCCCATGAGTCGATCTTGGGAGTGAAATGGTTGATGATTGCCCTAGAAAAAAAAGGTTTTAAGTCACTGGTTAGAATTAATTCCCATACAATTCCTTTCTATGTTGCGCTGTAACATTCGTGTTTGCTATTGGCTCAGTTCAGAGTAGCTTCTCTGGGGGGAACCCACTGGTACTGTATTTGTCAGGTCTGCCCGGCTAAAGAGGACTGGTTTTAGTCATTGTAAATGGAATAGTCAAGGCCCCTGCGATCCCTGCGAGCATTTTTCCCGCCAAAACTCACCAAATATCAAATTCCTGCGCTCAGCAGGCCGCAAGTCTGGCCAGCACCAGTTTGGAGAGTTGTCGCATTCTTTTCGGAACTGAATGACCAGACACGCCCTTAGAGAGGGATTGAAAGAGCCTAGGAGAGTAATTTTCTTATCTATTTCTGAAACAGTGTCCGCTTCCTGCAACAACAGCTTTGATCAGCAATGATGTTCTGAATCCGGCTATATTTTATAATACACTAAAATGAAGCGTGCCTATGTTCGTAATAAGTATAGTTCATCTTTCACTTTCAAAATAAAAAGTTTAAAACATCGTTGAGAAGCATGTACCAGCACACATAGTCGGCAGATTCTGCTCCACATACAAGGCTTTCTTACCTGACATTAACCAGGCTATTGGCGAGTCGACTGGCCGAGTCTTTAAACTCACCTCCATTCGTAGAATGTCTGAGCGCTGAAAGAAAGAAAAAAATGTTAACTGAAATAGTTTCAGAGCACTGGTTGGGGGCACTTTCTGCCCCCACCCCCACCCCCCACAGTCAAGGGAATCCTCCAAAAGCTCCGCATTCTGAAAAGGACTGAGCAAAACATAATTTCATATTTATGTCTGAGAGCTAAGTTTCTTGGCTATTCCCAAACACTCAAAAAGGTTTGTTTCCAGCGACACAAATGCTGCCAAAACGAGAAATCATTACACACAGGACTGGTAAGGGATGGAAATGAAAGGGAAGGGAAGGGGAGGGAGCAAAAGGGAAGGGGAGAGAACAATAGAAAAAGAAAAGAAAGGGAAGCAAACGCAAGGGAAGATAGGGGAAGCAAAGGGAATAGAAAGAGTATTGTTTCATTCTCTACTTTGCTCAAGTGATCTTGTTCGCTGTTCATTTACTTTTAGAATTACAAACTCTCGAATGTCTGTACATATTACTTGGAAATAGACTCGGCGTGTATGCATCACATGCACTAAGCGTTCTGCTCTGCCTGAAAGAGCTGTCTCTCTGTAGCGAGAATCTTTCTCTGAAAAGGACAACAAATGTTGGGTAAACTACATACCCATAGAATATAGATTATCGAATATCTGATGGACACGGATTATCTCATAGTACAGCTCATCGTAAGATGTGGGACTTGGAAGGAACGTGTCTCCGTATGTGATGAACAAGTTGAATATGTTGATCACCTGAAATTGAAACAAAACAACAAATTGAAAATGTGACAGCAGAATCACTGACAGTAACACGTGCTCACACACACACACACACACACACACACACACACACACACACACACACACACACACACACACACACACACACACACACAATACACTAACGAGCACTAAGTATCGTGCTCCTAAGTATGTAGGTAAACAACCTGAAGTCGAAGTACCAAAGAAGGTATGCAGTAGTACCTGGCAAGCCAGAGAGAACACGTTGCATTTCTTCACCAGGTGTGACTCATTGGAGAGGAAAAATTTTAACAGGTTCATCAAGGCTTCCCAGAGACTCTTCCAGTTGTGTGTGAGGCGTACACGACATCGCTTTTGATAGCACAGCACTCGGTGAATGATGCCCAACACCCTGCTGTGGGTGACAAGAGCAGAACCGCATGGGAGTTGGGAACTCATTGAATCAGTATCTGAACTAACTGCATTGCCTATTCATGTAAACATAATTAGGAAAATTGGCAATAGTTATTGGGGCAAACAAGAAACGTTTGGTTCCTTATCAACGACCCCATTGCAAAATAGCCTCTACTTGGATTTTGTTTCTTCTTATTTTTTAAATGCAAAAATATGTTTTCACTCATTCTTGCAGTTCTGAACCGAGCCAAACGAATCAAATGACTGCTCACATTCTCCTAATAGTTAAACTTGCAAATAACGATATTCACTTTGCACACTTCAGCGAAGAAGTAAGTGATGGACTGATGGTTGATAACAGCTCCTTTATGTAGAGAGTCTTACAGTAAAAAAAAATCACAAATCATTTACATTTGATGTCTGACAAGAAACCAAGAATTGTCTTTATTTGGCCTTACAATATCATGTATGTGGCACGGCAACGTTTGAAGGATCTAGAACTGTTTTGAAGAGCCAACTTTATCAGTTATCTTACCAGTACATCTCAACTGGTATATTCTTCATCAGGTGAGTAACTATGAATTCTTCCATCAGATCTGCAAAGAAAATACACTCCTTGTAAAATTGGCACACACAGGACCTGGACTAACACTGCATACACCTGGTCATATTCTCGCATACAGACCTCCCACTCAGTTATTAAGATGATTGTATCTACTCTTCATGATATTAAAATATAATCGCTAATCTACCTAACAAACAATCTACAGTTCCTACCTAGGAGAGCACACGCAAGGGGTCTGGAAGGCGTATTCTGGTCTATCGATGGTCTTCTGTGATACATGTGCTGCAAGAAACAACGATATCAAACAGTTACCCATGGTCTACATGTTATTGGAGATTTGCGGGGAAATTACTGTTAACACGTTGTAACTGGTATAGTAAACTGGACATTTTTAACAAATAAATAACAAATAACAATAAATTACACGTTGTAACTGATATTACTGCTAACACATGATTGAAACATGCTCCAAAGTTATACATGTAATATGTCTCTTGTACTGCTTCCTGGTAGATATTACAGGTGAACAACCCGCACATCGTCGATCTACGCTAGAGTGACAGTCAGACTAGTTTTTCAGAGCAGCCTATTATCTATAAATTTTCTTTACAATCTTGTGAAAGTGACAGTCGGATCATTGAATACAAACAGTGCATCTGGGTTTCTCTCCCTGAGCAACAGTCAGATTCGGTTCTGCCTCTGCGCCTGGTTATAATAGTAAGTGTCAAGACAATCTAAACTAGATATATATACATAATGGTTAACAATAAATGATTAGGGTTTCCTTTCATTTCAAGTAGTTCCTTCCAATGACCAAAAGCTGACCAATCATCAAGCATATAAGCAGGTACTAGAATATAATTGCAAATTAAAGTTTGCAGGTTAGGTTTCATTTTGTTTTCCAAAACATTAAAATGCCAGGATGTATTTTTTTCTATTTGAGACCAGTACTCCTAATAATAATGCAAGAATACTGCATAAACTGTCATTTCCCTAAACAGACAAAACCTGAGACTCACCACTCTGTGCAAAGGGACTGAGAACGTCATGTTGGTATCATGTAGAAATGCATTGGCATACTGGTCCTAAAACATTGGATAACTGATTAGTGAATACAATTTATAAACAAAAATTAATACATCTTTTTGATAATAAAACTTATGATGGCTGAAACATTTCTTTTAAAATCCGCATATTATTATCCTAATTCTAAGTCAAAAAATAATAATAATAATAATAATGGTCTGTCGGCGTCTGTTGAAATGCAATTTGTTACTCTACAGATAGGAATGGATTTCCCATGAGTGTTGGAAGGTTTTGTCTTGACTATGAAATGTCTTAACCTTGTGATTTCATTGGTTCATCAATTTACTTCCAGCAAATCATGAAAGGAAGCAATTTATAAAACTATTGTTTCCTAACTGCAATCACGTTTCAGAGTAATGACAAGACATTGCAAGACAGCGCATATGTGTGCGAAGGAGCTGCAATTGTTCGCCACAACCTTGCAACATGTGCCATTTTCCAGCCATTTACAGTCATGTCATTGACTAAAAGTACTATTGAATGCAATGTATTGTTTTCACTTTTGCTTTTGGTTAATCACACGTACTTGCTCTATAATATATGATATTGCAACTGAATATTTACAGGCTGCTGTACCTCAGCTATACAAGTCAGAATAATCAGACACAGCTTGGCATTGCTTGTTCCTTTATCATCTGCAAAGAGGGTGTACAACATTATCATTTAACTATAGGATAACAGCCATCCTTCAGACTGACTGACAGACAGACAGACAGGTGATTTTATCAGATGCCTACTAAGTAAAATTCAATTCAATTGAAAGATGCAAGTTAAATACGAATAACAAATAAACATGTGCATGACAAATTTATGTTCCAAAGTAAAACTGCTAAAAGAACATTATGTAATTATAAATACTACTTTTTACTGACTAGTTAAATTGTTCAAACTATTTCTTCAAATAACAAGAAACAGTTTTTGCTAAATATGATCTAGAGACAACTTTGTTAATCTTGAAATCCAAGTACATGTCATGTAGGTAGCTTAAAACTTGAATGTACATTGTATAATAAACTTTTGTGTGATGCTTATCTGCAGGGATAATCGAAATCAAACAAAAGTGTAATTATATTTATAGATTTTCTTGCTGAATTAGAGGCACTCTGGAAGTTTAAACTGTCCTTTCTCAGTTCACTAGTTCCAGCTCCTTATAGTATCCACCACAACCATAACAACAACAACAACAACAACAACAACAACAATAATACAAACAACAACTTCATTTAGGTACTATTGAGTACCATGATTACAATCTAAATATCCAAACAAAGCAATTTAGGTGATAAAGTAATTATAATGCTTGAATTAAGTTTTCTATAAGCAGTTGAGCAATGGGTCTCTAACTGCTTCATTTTAATAGATTCATCTATGATATTCCAAGTTTTTGGTCACATGCATGGAAATGTTGTCCACGAAAGCTTGGTAGTGGTGAAACATGTCCAGCTGTGTGTGCCAGTGGTAGCCATGGAAGTGTAAATGAAAACATTAATTACCTTTAGTGTTCTGAAGAGCTATGGAAGAATATGTCAGGAATGTGACCAGCAGATTGGTTGGGTGGCTCAGGTCTGGCGATGTATCCTCTGCAGGAACAGCTGTTGGATCGTGTGAGACATACAAGTTAATTACCCACTGCGTTTTGATAATGACAATCATCTACTTTTATAACTAGTAACAGAAACTAGGTTACAAATGTGTTGACAAGTTACTTGAAAAACGTCTGATACATTTTAAATATAATTTATGGATCTGCACAAGCATTGAGCACTTTCGACGCTGTGACAGCTTCAAGTTACAAATGTTTTATATTATTGTATACATGTACATCATTAATTTTATTACTTGTAAATTGTTCTTCTAATATCTAAGGTTTTTGTACCCTTCTTATCCTAGCCCAGATTAGCATTTGCAATTTTAGTTGGCAGTAGCAATTCGGCAGTAATATGTACATGAAATACAGTTGAGTGACTGATTAATTAATTAATTTTGTATCGAGGACCCTTTGAAAACCACTTTTTGTGAATAGGGCTTCCTCTTGAAATATTAGTAATAAATAAAATAAATTAAGTGATAACAAATACAAAAATTAATATCTGACATGGTCATCTGATGACCAGAACAGTGAAACCAAGAACCCCTCTCCCCTCAGATATTTTTGGTGTCACAAAGTGGTTAATGAACACTGCTTACCGTGCGCTGGTCTCTCTACAACTGGTGGAGCTGTAGTAGGTGAGGCTGGGGGACTGGTGCCAGGAACAGTCTGAAGAAGAAGCAAAGATCAGAAATATCTTATCACAATCTAAGCAGCATACAGATTAAGATGTTTTCTATTCATTTGTCACCTTCTAATAGACTATGATACTAACAATTGGTCTGTTAGAACACTAAAACTTTAATATCTCACAAAATTTTAACCTGTTCTGTAGCACGTACTACTCCTCAAGTGGTGGTTGTTTTACGGCAGGCTTAGTGACAATATTCACCTGGTTTAAGGCTTGGTGGGGATTTTAAACTCTTCAGCTGCAATAAATTATTTTAAAACACCAAACACTTCTATGTCTACTCTTCAAGAGATGTTATGGCTGTTGTTAACTGGTTCAAAAGTTAGCCTTTGAGCATATTCATATGGAAAAGGCGCAATATAAATGTGCCACTTTACTTTACTTTACTACATACAAGAAAAGAACAACACTAGACACTTCTAGTTCTAGTCTCTCCAAATCTTGCAAAATTGATGGTTATATTCTGGGGCATTATCTGGTTCCAAAGTTAGGAATATTTGTTGTTTTATAAACTTGTCACTAGCAAGGCAAGCTGCATTAACATTAACATTTCCCTTCCTCTCTCCGCTAAAACTGTTAGGAGTAGATATATGTAGAAGCTACATGTAGTACAGACACATACATGTAAACATGTAAACAGTATACTTACTGTGACGTGACTGAGCACAGTGAAGAAATTCCTGTTGAGATGAACTGCTTCATAGAGTGCAAGCAGTACTGATTCATTGGTACTGTAAAGAGCATTTAGAAATACAACTTGCAGTTATTACATAGAAATATATATATATATATAGCTAATGCCTGCTACATGCCGAATGTCATTATCTGCAAGTTTCATTGCACATGATTAAAACTCACATTGCTGAGATTAAAACTCACATTGCCGAGATCTAGAGTTGCACACACATACGTTCTGATCAGTCAACAACAATTCAGTATCAAAATGCCAGCAGTCAGAACTTTTACATGTTGTATCAACTGCCATTTTGATTTTGATCATGTCTTCACTAGCTGTTCTCCTATTGGCAGTTTCATTTTATTTTTTTTACTGCAGTAACATGAAAGCTGCACATCTTCATGATTTGATGCAATTACATGTAGGTGTATTAAAATCAACCATGTTCGATTGGTGCACTTCAAATTGCATGCAGCATAATTGCATCACAAGCCACTGCATATGGTGTAATCAAAGTGCAATCAAAATTTAGGACACAGAGCTTCTTTATATTTAAATTAATTCTGAAAAGCCTTTGTAGGAGTATTATATTGTATTGTATTGTATTGTATTGTATTGTGTTGTGTTGTGTTGTGTTGTATTATAGCCATGTGGCTAAAAGTCTCTTATTATAAGCTAAGTAAAATAAAATTGTGGAATGGAACACAGAACAGAGCTTGGCTCCAAGTTAGGTGTGATCTACAGCATATATTGTCACACACCAGATGCAGCTTTTATCTTTAAAGGAGAAATGCAGCAAAAGACAAGTGAGAGAAGCACACTGTTATCACAGAAACAAGAAGCTAAACAGGTCTGCATCCCCACCCCGTATTGTAAAGCTATGAGATGTCTACCATCTGAAAAAGATAGTACTTACTTAAATAATTCTGGTGAACTGCTTTCACTCACAAACATGCTTCCAACCTGAAGAATAAAACAGTGAATATCAGCTTGTGATGCATCACATGTACTGTCCTCTTTACAGTCAGAAACTTCATATAGTTGGGAGACAATGTAATTATCTAAAACCTGAATGGTCAGCCAGTAATGAAGGGTGAACTGTAACACTAACCATGCTGGTGATGGAGCTGATCAGTCCTCCTGCAGCTTGTTCCAACTTTGACGCATACCTCCTGAACACAGGAACAAATGATCACAATGTTACTACAGAGGCGCCTATATATGCTTTCAGTTCGCTGGGGTAAACTGATTATTGTAATGCACCTTTGAGCATAGTCATATGGAAAAGGCGCAAATTATATATATGTACCACTTTACTTTTTACTTTACATACATACATATGAGTAGGTGTGTGTATAAAAAATATTTACATATGATGATAAAACTAGTAAAACGTAGATAAAAGGCGGATCAAATCTCGTAACTTAAGTTTCACGCTCTGTGGCGATCATCAGACTCTAGTAGGTGTGTATACATGCCCCATCAATACAGCACTTTCTTTTCAAGTGTTGAAAATTGAAGTTGTCCAAAAAGACATTTCCTGCAAGTATTTTTGAGTGACCTTTTAATTATATGTTTTCTAACAAAAATACAATCACTGTGTACAATGTTCACAGGTTTAAATTCAGCCCAAAGCTGAACTAAGCCATGGAACCAGGCTCTAAGACAGATACCCAAATGAAAGAAGTTATTGTCTATAGGTTAAAGGTTTACAAATTTCAAATGTGATACGGAACCATGCAGTCAGTGTACAGTAACTATCCAGAGGCTAGTTCAATATTAAATTATATCTTAAGCCTTTAACACATGCATGTTTACCTGTTGTAGTCTGTGAGGGCAGCTGATATTACACATCCCAGACCCTGAAACACAATATACATTTCCTTAGAAATGGTCAACTTAAGAAAAACATTCAAATGTCTCGAGACATTACATATATTACACCCCAGGTTTCCTTAAACTATGGACTTGCAAACAGCAATGTTTCTTTAAATTGTGTACATGTACATGTATAATAATATATGAAAATTATGAAATAGGCAAAAGGGTGATCAGTTTTAGAAAGTACACAGCCATATAATGGAACAAATATTCTGAGTAAAGCTGGAACACAAATTCACATTGTAAAATAACTATGTAAAATTATGTGGATGTGACAAAGTGACAATAGCTCCCTAAAATAACTGAAACGTGCCATGTACATGTAGTAGAATAAGCAGAATACCAACATGTCTTTTATAATAATAATAATAATAATAATAATAATAATATTTAATTTATTAATAATAATCTGACTCAAATTAAGATAATTTCTTAATTTATATTACATCTGCAGTTCAGATGTGTCCCTCCCCACCTATAGATTATGTCAAAGCGATGTCAATAAAAGTGATCAATTGTTATTAAAAAAGGGGAAATACATGAAGGTATGGAAACACAATGACATCTTACATTCAGTGCAAGTTCATCATCCAGAATTGACAACTTTACAATGTAAGGATTTGATGCCTGAAAAGGAAAACAATAACCATCAGTGATGCCAGTCCACAATTAGGCAAAATACTGCATGTATAGTAATGGCTTGATCAGCTAGGATTTGTAATCACATACACTCCATGTACATGTATGTAGCTGGTATTTTAAAAGCTATTAAAGACTGATTCATCAAATCTGACTGGACAGTCCTACCCATGCAAATGCAATATGTGGCAATTTTCAGAACTGGTTTAGGTCAGACTGGCAGCCACAGCTACTGTAGTCCAAAGTAAGTACCGTGTGGTTCTCCTGTTCTGTTATGAAGCAATAATTGTGAAAACATACAGTAGGGTGCTGAATGGACTGACAAGACTGACCCAGCTACTGGAGTAAATAAGTACAGTGGGCAAGTGCTTGCCTGCCATTTCAATCAGTAGTCGATCTTCATATTCTGCTCTCATGGCCAGAAACATCTACCTGTATAGTTTATGTACATGTACATTTCCATTTTGGGATCAACCAACACTGATACAGATAGATACTGATCACCTCACTAACAAATACTTAGATTGTGGGTTTCTTGAGAAGCTCTAGTGTATCTTTATAAAACATTTTTTGAAGTATTTATTCATTAGACTATGAGCAGTTGGAACATGAGATAGAGAGGTGACATGCAAGGCAAGCAGCCAGACGTGTGGGGCATAGGGAAGCAGGGAGTGAAACAAAGTTTTTTTATCTCTCCCCCCTCCCCTAACACAGCACTCTCGACATTTCACCTTACATGAACACTTATGACCTGTTATGATCTTGAGAGATAAAAATAGGAACTGCGCACAGTATTACATTAATTAAAATTATATTACTGCATCTGTGCCATTGTGTGGGCCTATTGCCAATGATACATTATGTATATGTGGCATTCTAGTCTTGACATACATGTAATCATTACTGCCACAAAACTCAACTTGCCTCATATTTCCTGTAATTAACCAGTATTGTCAAGAGGAGCATTGCTTCATAACCATGTTGCTGCCTAGCAATTGGATCAGCCAGAATCTAAAAGACAATTCACACATCTTAATCTGCTGATTATAAAATCTGACCAACACATTTTAATCAAAACTAGTGGCAGTCTGGCTTGATTAGTTCTGTACTATTTTTCAGACTGCAATATAGTATACACAGGTGATAGTACACATTTTTGCATGTATTTCTTTCATTGAATACCCGTAGATAGAAATAAAGTTGGGACAAGACAAGACAAGACAAGACCAGACCAGACCAAGGCAAGGCAAGGCAAGGCAAGGCAAGGCAAGGCAAGGCAAGGCAAGGCAAGACCAGACCAGACCAGACCAGACCAAGGCAAGGCAAGGCAAGGCAAGGCAAGGCAAGACAAGGCATGGCATGGCAAGACAAGGTGGCTGGTTTTTTATTACTGTAAGCCAATGTTCATAGTTTGGGCTATCTGTGTTCAAAGTTGGTTTGTGTGTTGTAACACATACCTGGATAATGGCTTCAAAGATGCTGTTGATCATGATGTACTCCACAATGGTATTCTGGCTGACATTGTCAGTGGCCTAGACACCAGTATCAGAAATCAGGGTAAGGCATTAAACAAACATGCCATAATGACCCTCTTACTTTCATGTTTAGTTGTCCTCGTGGGTTCATACACTGGGGGGAGGGATCCATGGTGAAATCTACAGGGAAATCCATAGTGCTGGCCTTAACAAAAATTGTGTTACTTTAGGGGGTTTGTTGCTTTTTTTGGGGATGTCTGTGTGGTCGGGTGTGACAAGGGGTGTGTTGCTGATGTTGGG
>JANVCH010030997.1:0-11573 GCA_025505405.1 Epizoanthus rinbou
TGCTCCTGCATTGCAGATGTATAATAAAACAATTATTGGATTCGGTTTTCACATGATAGCGAATTATCAAGGCCTCTACAGATAACACAAACCTCGGCCTTGATAATTCTCGCTATCATGCTCAACCTCATCCAATAATTGTTAATTATTACTCACTCACTCACATAGCCATCGATCAATCCATCCATCCATCCATCAATTCAACCGTGCATACAAATGTATTCATTAATTAATTCATTCATTCATTCATTCATTCATTCATTTATTTACTTACTCATCAGGTTATTCACAATCACTTGCAAATTGCAAAGATCAGTTATCAACTACGGTATATTTATTTTTATTTATTTGCACCCATGATACATTTGTTTTCGTTTACCTAAAAAAGTCAATCCAACTTTGAATGCGGCTGCTCGGTGTTCCCTCTGATGGCGCTTTCGGTTTTGTCTTGTATTGCAGTTTATTCTGAGTCAAGCGTGCTCTAATTTCTCCAAACGTTCGCTGTTCCAGCAATGTCCTATTTGGAAAAAATTCTGGATAAACCAGCTTAACGTCCGTAATGTCGTTTACCTTGGCTTTGACAATTGTCGACCTCTTTGGAATGTCTGAGAATGATTTCGAGACATGTACATCAAATGAAACTGCCGACTGTTTAAGTTGGACATTCGTGGAAACTTTCATCTGCTCTGAGGGTCCCTGTACAATTACCGGAGAAACGCTTGTCGAACAAGGAACCTCCAAAAGACGACCTTCTGCTGCCGTCTCTGTGTCTTCACCAGCCATCAGTAATAGCAGTTGATTAGCTAGTTATTCAGATCTGTATGTTATCTTCTCGATAGTCGCCTTGGCAGATCTATATATACTGACTGGATTTACTTGGATTTAACAGTTGTCTCTCGTTTAGTTTCCTCTGTGAATTACAAGCAAAACTTGGCAGTTGTTTCAAATAGTATACTTCGTCTCAACGCTGCACACAGAGTATGCACTAACTGCAAAGGTTTTCTCTCTTCCTTTAAGTACTCTATTAGTACAAAGTTCTGCATATCGGCAATAACTTGATAGTGTTCCCATGGTTACAATAGGAAGAAATGCTAACTCGAACGTTCCCGATCACCTCTCCGATTGGATGAAATACTCCCTCATTTGCTGTCATAATTTAACTTAACTTCACCATTCTAGAAAACGTCTTTCGTGACATACATGATTAGCGGAACAAGTAGCGTATTCTTCGTTCGAAGATTCCTGATGCTTTCAAATGCTTCCAGCTAGCTTGTATAAAAATAAACTCTTTAAGTCTTTGTATTCTCAACTACTCAAGATGGCGTTCTGCCTTATCGATAGTTTTTCGTGCTCTCGTGAATTCTAATACGGATTTGTTTACCCATAATAAACAATTTTTATTTTAGCTTCCATTTAATTACAATGAAAACAACGGTTGGAAAAGATAAACCATACACACGCTAGTGATTTAATTGGTATTAAATGGAATTGATCGACAAAAGATATGTGATTTTATGACTGCACAACGCGGGGGCCTGGCCCCAAAATGCGTCTTAAACCTTGTAGTTGTATACGCTCACAACAAGAAAAAATGTTCCACGTCAACGTGATCGATTAATGTTGTTATTTGCCCTATTTTCCGACGCAATGAAAAGTAATCCTTGTTTATATCTGCGCTAAAGTTATTTTAGCACATTAATATATTACCATAATTACCAAATTTCGCATTTATAGAAGTACACTGATGTAATTGCAATGGGATAATCCCAAATTTTCAAACCTTTTTTCAATATCGTTATTGAAAAAAGTTAATGTCGAGAAGTATATCGTCTACGCCCACAATAAGAAAATATTTCAAAGAAGTGGGGTATCATAACTTTATAATATCTGTAGTGACTGAGTGCCGAGTACTAGTAAATAGTCAAAGCTAATATTTGGAAAAAACGGGTCACGAATGTCAAAATTCCTTGTTAAACTAAATTACAGATGTAAAGAAAGTATGAATTCGAATAACCTTTCTTTACACCTGTCAGTGCTAAAAATGATTTAAACAAAGGCCGCTATTATTGTTTCACACTGTGTGTTCATGATTTGATGATTTTCCTTTCTAATTTTGCATCGAGGTAATTTTCCGCACTTTTTAACCATTTCGAATTGGATAAAAACTAATTTAAGAATCACAAATCCTTTTTATTAATCAATTTCTTAATAGCTACCAAATTAATGCCAGTTCAAATCTCTGCTTATTCCAACTGTTAAAACCTTATTGAGAAAATGATTAATATTGAGGAAATGCCTAATCCAGTAAGGATATATAAATGTTAATAACCGCTTCTGGGTTGTTCTTGCGCTCAGCAGATATCAGGATTGGCCATTAAACCAGCTATTGGTTAATACGCGTCTATTCTTGAAAGCTGTGTTACTGATCAACGCTGTTTCAATCCATGGCGCACTGTTTTCATCAATAGAAAGCACTTCCACATCTTCAAATATAAAGGAATAAGAGATCGCCAAACGCGATTAGAGGAAACACATTTAAATCAATTATGGAAATCTTTATCAGTTCTCGTCACAGTGTATTAAAATCAAGTTTCCACTTCCAACTGTATATCATGCTGCGTTTCAGCTTAAAATAAATTGTTTTCGTATTGCGTTCGAGATCTTCAGTAGTTTTATCAAATTGAGTTCCATTAGTTTGATGATATTCAGTGACTATATATTTCAAAGACGTTACGTGAAACCAAATCTTCACTGATATTTTAGAATAACCAGCCGGTGTTATTATCGGTGATTTGGTATTTCAGAAAAACCACTCGCGGCTATCACATGAACACTGTGGGTCGGTGAATCTGAAGTCGCCGTCAGACGTTGCGTTTTCTAATCCTTTTATCTGCTAAGAAAATATCTTAATGAAAACCGTCTTGAGAAATCCACAGTGCTAAATCGTAAAAAATAGATGTATTTTATAGGAAATCTGTACAATATACCTGTCGCGCAACAGATTTGCTCAAATTGCATGCATGAAATATCGATGAGTATATATAAAAATACTTCCAACGCTTTGGTCGTACTTGCTAGAATGAAAACGGATGATTATTGCAGAAATAAAGAAATAATGACAGAATAAAATGCAATATTCTAGAAAGGTGAAGAGATCAAGTAATTTGGCTGTTACAGGGATTTTGACGGGTCAAAGTGTTGTGTGAAATTCACTATCTGTCACTTCACCCTCAGAACAATTTATTTTCAAGATAGATTTTAGTTAAAGTGCAGGGTGTTACGGATAGAAACTGATTATGAGTTGAATGTTGAATGTTGATATCTGTGAGCGGCCCATTAACAAAAATTGTTCTCAATAAAAAAGAGTCATTAAGTCCACTGATATCAGTGCCATTTGTGTTGGTTTCAAAGACTTCAAATATTTCAAGGGTTTGTTCTTTCCACATTTTACAAAATAAAAAAGGGTGAAAAGGGAAATTATAGTTCGAAATAAATTCAATGATGGCATTATTTAGGTATATTCAAAATAAATAGCTCATCCACTTGTTTTCTCTCAGTGTGTTTCTTGGCACGGTCTGTCGATTTATTGCAACAGATATAGATTCAACAATATCAAAGGAAGCGACAACAAACATCAAAAACCAAGTAATTTATGATGCTAGAGAGTGAAGTGCCGAGCGAAACGTTTCTTGGTTGTCAAAGTACTGTATATATCAAATGATATTAGTATTGCTCTGTTTACATATTTTTATCGATGTTTATCTTCGCTCACTCGTGAGTATTTTTAACACGAGAAGATAAAATTCGTATCTCCAAGCGGCCATGTAATATTCTGTGTATTATTCACTAAGCCATAAAAGTCGGAAATCGTCGGAAAACCTTCGTAAATCGTCGGAACGTCTTCGTAAATCTTCGATAATTTTCTGAATATTTGTGGAAAACGGTCGAAAATGCTCGGAAAAGTATTTATTAACATATTTGGAAATTTTTCAAAAACATCCGGAAAAGCTTCGGAAAACTTAGGATATCTTCGGAAAATGTTCGGAAACAATCGGAAGTTAGATTTAACTATAGCGCTTTTTCCTAACAAGCCCAAAAGCGCATAATTTTAAAACTACTTCAATAAAAACTGTTCTATATTACAATATGATAAAATTCCAGTTAGGAACTAAATTACAATTTAAAAACAGGATAAAATTGGTAAGTAATATGTCTGCTGCCGTGCCGCACTAGGGTTACAACGTGGCTGCGGCTTTTAAATGACTAGAGAGTGCTACAAGAGGGAAAATTGTTATTTTTCACAAATGATTTTAAAATACGATATTTAATCACATGTGGATTATCACTTTTATTCCACGCATAATCCTGGTAATTTATGGCTTAGTGAATAATAAAAGTTAACCATAAACTAGCAGTAACTCAGATTATAAAGTGCGTTCGACATAATGGATCAAAAATAAAGGACGCTGCGATTGTTGCCAACTCCAACTCCAATGACTAATACATGTGACCGAAATCGGTCATTTGGGGCAATGGACCCCTACCCTAAATGAATTTTGTGACGAAAATCGGCCATATGGCACAATGACAATGGCCCCGGAACACCAGCTCGGTTGAACTGAATATAAAACACTGTGAATGTGATCGAAATCGGTCATTTATTCAATGGCTGCAGACAGAATAGAATGCAACGATTGACCCGAAGATTTTCGACAAGCGCGCGGCTCCATTACGTCGGATTAATTTACAAACATTATCCCGAGTGGATATAGTGCTCATTATCCCGAGATAGCGAACCATTCAACTTACGCCATCTAAGGAGGTTCCCGCGTAGTATGTACTAATATAAAATAAACTGAACCAGTGTTGTTTGAAAAACACTGCTGCAATTCATTTCTCATGCATCCTTGCTTTACTCCCATATTCATTTGAAAGAAATATATGAGACTGTATATATCCCACCTTCACACAGGAATGGAGAGAAAAATTCATAGAGAATAAATATTCAATGTTTTCAAGAATACCCATCTCAGTTCGCTAATTTTATTTCAAAACATTCCATATCTCCAAACATAATCGAATACTTACCGGAAATCAATAAGGCATGAGTAAATCACGGCGGTTTGCTCCTGGTGCCTGTATATGCATCCAGCATTGTTTAAAGGGGATATGCCATGGTAATGCGCATGCTCTCAAGTCATTTCAGGAACAAAGCTCAACAGGATGACAATAAATGGTTAAATGGATATATAGTACAAAAACCGAAAGTGTGTAAATACAAGAAACACAATTTTGACAGCGAATGGATTTAACTTATTTATTGTCTAGCCTGGACCGAAATTAAATTGAGAGTTTGTAATCCGTTTTAATCTTCCCCACTTTTGCCTTATCATCATCTCTCTTGTGTTTTTCTACCACGGTAACCTGTTATTTTTAGATTTCCTGTGATTTGTGGAGAATTTCGTACTAGCCCCTTTAAGTGGAAAAACGTGATCTGATGTTCACTTCATAAAACCTATTTGGGCATGAATAGGTTAGGAATATCCTTTGAGTTTGTGAACTATATATGTGCACAGTGATTCCATTTTAAGAATTTGGATTATAAGGCAAAATACACCGTTTAAATAAAGTTTTGAAAGATGTATTGAGAACTGGTAAACTTGCTTTGATCATTTTTTTAAAATTTTTAAGTATTGAACTACTTTCTCTATCTCTCCGATGAAATGGTAGTACCGACAAAATCCTTTTCTCTTTGGGCCAAACTATTACAGAAAATGTACAGAAACGGGGTCACTTGCGAAAGAACAGCCAATCACAATACGTCTTTTTTAAAACAATCAAATGTAATCGGAGTACAGACAAGTGAGACAAACTGTGGGAATCGCTCGATTTCATTGAGTTTTATGGTTTGTTTCTTCCAGTCGGCCAAATCAAAGTTTTTTGTAGTTGCACTGTAATTATATGTTTTTAAAACTGTCTTGTAATTTGTTTGTGGTTGATTTGTTAATTTAATTTCTTAAAGTATTCAAACCATGCTTTTGGTTATGTTTTTCAGGATCAATTTCCGATGTTTTGTCATTCATTTGCAGTGTTGTTTTTGATCATGTTAATTCAGTATTCTCAGTATTCTGTACTTCCTCAAGTATACCTCCAAACTTTATCTTCATAGCAATTTTTTGCTGTTTTAACTTCCTTTATAAATCGTTTCTCAAATTTAAGGAACTTTTCTCCTGTGAGAAGGGTTTAAAAGTATATTTTTCTCAGTTGTGTATACGGAAATAGTTACATGTGGGTATAAACAATTTCGTTTTCTTGAGAAATAGTTTTTTCGCAGCTGATTTAATTGACCGTTTTTTTCAGCAGCCTAAATTATAATTTCCGTTAGTACTTTTGTTTCGTGATTTGTGTCTGACATTATTTGTTAGTATGTGCCCGATATCCCTAGCCTGAGATACAAACAATCTAAACCCCTGGTTAGTGTTTCAGATATCCTCGCGACCGGCTGCAGGCAGGTTAGATATCCCTGGCTTAACCTCATAATTGAACGAAGATATATATCAAATCAAGTCATGGTTACAAAGTGAAATATTTTCCTTCAATAAAATGTTCCGTTTATGGGATTTTGCCGTATTATTTCAAAAGGCATTATTATTTCGCAGCGGAAATGCATGTCTTCAAGCTAAGGTAACCGTAATGCGAGCAAATTGAGCAATATTTTGATAATTCAGCGTTCGTTTTCACCTGCAATGAAATCACATCACTCATTATTAGTTATACAGTAATCCACAATACTGCATTAATTTTAATGAAACCAGCCCAAATTATAATCGCCAAGATTTTAGACAATGACTGTTGAGCTGAGAATGAGAATCGGAATTCTTCAACAGATAAGCGACTCAATTTTTCCCGTTTGAGTTGGTGACAGATTGGTCTCTGGTAGTCTGATGCAAGAGGTAACGCCGTTTACAAGTACAAAGATGGGATGTCGCATGTCACACCAAAAATATCGTAAATATCGCCTCAAAAACAAATGTCGCTGTCGGTTCTTATCAATTGTTCTCAGCAAACTCCTGTCGTTTGTCGTTATTTATCAAGAAGTCTGTCGCCTGTTTCTGGTGCAATGTCGCTTATCGCTTGAACCCCTTGGTGGGCCCCAAAGATGTCAAATTCAGTGTATTCGTTTGAGCATTTCATAAAATCTGGTTCTGTCTCTGTTGACTGTTCTATAGCTGCATTGGACTGAATATACTTTCCCCTGAGAATTATATTTAGTATTTGATCATCAAGGCGTCAAAAATAATTTCATCAATTTGTTTTAGTATTGAACATGACATTTGTGGGGGAAGGCAAATTGAGAGACCAAAGAGTACAATAATGTTTTATCAATTTTCCACCAAATAATTCTTCACAGGAATAATTTAATATTTTATACCGTTTCTTAAATATGATGCAATTAATAGCTCAATCCTCCTCAGAGTGGCGTTTAGCTTTCAGATTGTTACTGGATTTTGAAAAAGCCGAGAAGACTCGTCCATTTATACATACATGGGCAGCTATGTTTCTGCGAGGGTTCAAAATCGTTTTGTTTTTTAAAAGTTCTATAACAAAATGATCGCCTGAGAAGCTCTTCGTCAAACCTCCAATATTCCACATGCAACATTTTAAAACGCTATACAACACATTTTCATTTTATGTGCATGTAGTAATTTATTCTAGTCAAAGCTTTACTTGATAACTAAAATGTAGTCCACAATTGTCCACCTTGTAATTTTTTTTGTCATTTTTCCGTAGCGTTTCGCCGTTTGCTGTGATAGCTAGTCCATCCGGGGTTTGCTACCCGGTTACCAAGAAACATGACTGTGTATGCATTCAATTGTCACAGTGCTGAACAAATGATTACCTACGGAAATCCGTTGAAATTAGAAGTAAACGAAAACAAGAATAGCATTACCCAATTAGCACCACTCGTTCATCGGCACGGCCCACTATCAGTCATCTGTCATTGACAAGCAAATATATTATAGAAATATTGCGGCACAGAAAACTCAAAACTGACGTCAATTAATTTGAATTGGTATTAATTGCAGCAAACAAACTCGAATGAATAAAAGGCTAATTGGCAGTGAATCGCCTATATATAGTATGTATATATTTAGTTTTATAGTAGATTCGTCGCTTGTTATACAAATTTGGGCTAACATATTACCCGGCCTTGAAAGCAGGAAACGATCAATACTGCAGCTATGCCTAAATTTAGAAATAAACGTGGTCGCACAATTAATTTCACCTTGAAGTTGTGACCTTCCACTGATGAATGTGCCTTTAATCTATTTTGTATACCAATAGCAACACCTCATACAGACCAACCATATTTATTCACTGTCTTTCGAGCCTTTACGATCCTCTCCATTGTAATTGAGAAGGTCTAGGTCACGTCTATTCGCGTCTAGTCATAACTATATATTTTTAACGCAAAGACTATACGAATATCTAAACAGTGCACACGAAAAGGAGCAAAGCAGCAACACCGAAAACAAACGGAGGGAAGTCAACAAGCTTCAACAACACCATAGGTGACCACAAGAGGACAGACACAAGTGTGTATACAACTGGTTCAGAATATCTTCACAGCCTTCCAAAGCTAAGTTTCTTCCGATCAACATACACATATAGGCGGGCACAAAGTCAAACACTGTCAGCTCTACGACTGCCGAGTGAGGCATTCACCGAGGAGAAAGATTTCTGGCTTTAAGGAAAACCAAAGTTTGCTAAATGTACAAGAACAAAACGAATCACGTAAAGACAAACTTGTGTCGCGAAATACCAGTATCGGGAAATATTAGAAGATTGTATAAACGTGAAACACTGAGAGATGCCTTACGCTATTATCCCGAGTTCTTTGACTCCACCATCGGCCATATTATCAAGGAAGAGAACGAAAAACTGCTACAAAACTATTTGAAGGTTTCTGGACGAAACAGAGCAAGCTTTGAAGAATTTAAGAATATTTTATCATGTTTTGACGTTGTTCCGTTGCACTGATATTGATAAGAAGAAAGGATTTGTAAAAAAACATATTGTTTTAATATCTCAAAATACTTTGCGCGGATGAAGGAGAAAACCCAGGCATCGAGGCTAATGACCACAATTATTATTATCAATTATTTTAATAGTAATTCTTATTATTTTTATAACTATTATAATTATTGTAATACAATTTGTTTCTCTTTTAAATTTAAATTTAGGTGGCACCTTAACGAAGTATACTTCTAAACTTCTGAAATCGTATTTCCACTTCAAAAACAAATACCGTAATTATTCTAATAATTAATAAACATGCAGTCAACCCTTGGCCTTAAAGGCATAAGGGGGAGGGGAGGGGGAATTTTGACTACCCGCTAAGGATTTTCGAACATCAAAATTTTACTTCGACCAAGAGCTAAAAATATTTATAGAAACTATAGCTAGATAATGGGCAAGTGTTTTGACGCTAATTAGATGACGTCAACACTAAAGACGTCATCGGAAACTATGCAAATTAGGTTATGCTTTAAGAATTTTAAAATTCTAGTAAAATGGCTCTAACATCCAATTGTTTTTTGTTTTCTTTTGGTTATTTCCTAGTTAAAGCGGATTTTAGTTTGGAACATCTGTTCCCATAGCAACCTTAATTAATTAATTGGCAATTGTTACCATGGAAATTAATTCGTAGGTTGTATACTAATTACATGCCAAGTGATATTCTTTAATTTGTGGGGGGGAGGAGGGGGGTGCAAATAATCCCCCTCCCTTATAGTTTCGCAAAATGGCTTAGGCCTTTAAGGGTTTGCAAACGCCTTCTTAAAACAAATATTTTGGAATAATATACTGCAATAAAAATATGGGGTCTGGGTGATTATTTTTGAGTAACGGGGTTGAAAATTGAATACAGCTCAGCATTTTCAAACAATCACTGCATGTTTTAAAACTGCTAAATGTCAGTGTTGATTGCTAATTAAG
Organism: Epizoanthus rinbou; assembly: GCA_025505405.1. Lineage (NCBI taxonomy): Eukaryota > Metazoa > Cnidaria > Anthozoa > Zoantharia > Epizoanthidae > Epizoanthus > Epizoanthus rinbou. Next base: position 10,000 of record JANVCH010030997.1, read on the forward strand.
TAATCTCACCTTTTTTTCAAATTTCGACAAAATTAACAAAAAAGCCATTTTAAACCTATAGCTATTTGGTATTTGAAAATAATATGGTAAAATCGAGTTTAAACTTAAAGCTATCCTGTTGAGTCCTTGATCACGATATAACATATTGAATCACCCTTGGTTTACACTGGCCTGGATCATAACTTTAAATAAGAAGACGGCAAACCTACCTGTAACTTGTGAGAACTCTCTTGTTTACCACAACGAGAAGGAAGGAACACAAGCCGTACAACACCGCTGTTAAAATTCTGCGCGCGAGAGGAACTCGCTTAGTGTCCATTTTGTGTTACGATTATTCGTAAACACCCCAAAAGTCAATAAAATCTACGGATTCGAAGCTTTGTCAGTTTGTGCCTTCGACCTCTTCCGATCCGCCATATTTAATTTATTCCTTGCAGGAATGTCCGCTGGCTAGAGTTATTGCAGCAATCGCAATCCAGCGCGCAAAGGCTCGTGGGTGTTGCTATTGTTTATCATGCCAATATAATGGGAATGTGGATAAAAACATGGCGAAAGTGTTGTTTTGTTGTCTTACTTTCTATCTTTTTTCAGTAATTACCGCGTTGCAACGAAAGGGATCTCTTTTAAATACAAACCAAACGCTAACAGATGGATGCAAGAAACGTTGTGAAGGGTCATATCCGCAGCATACGTACCCAAAAGTGAGTAATGAGTTAGTGAAATCCCCAAGATAATTAAATGCTGAAGTACGCGCACGGTAGACTGAACTCACACATGGACTGATGGAGTTTTGCATTTTATATATATTTTGCACACCTAATGATGTCCGTAAACATTGCAACATTTCCTTACAGAGAGAACCATTAGAAGCTTGTTTGAGAGGATGTCGTCTGTCATTGATTCACCAACTTTCATCGCAAGAACGGGACCAGAAGAACGTCACAGAATCGTGTATTCAAGGTGTGAAGATCGACATTCGCATTGACTAATTTCCTTTTTGAGAGTTCGCATTGTTCGTGAAATTCGACCAGGAGAACCCATTGAATTTGTTAAATTCCATCTCCTGAAATCCATTGAAAGTAACGTAGCTTATTTAGGAAACTAAATAATTATTATATCTACAAACTAACAAAGCTCGTGTTCTTTATAATGCAAATTTAGTTCTTCACTTCTTGTCTTATTAGTATTCTACATACACAATCATCTAACATATATATACATACATGTAAGTACATATGCTTCAACTCGTCCTTATCCTTAATAACCAACTGAAGGTAATGGATAATAATGCAGGTTTTAAATATTATATAGCTTTTTAGTTTCCATGCAGGGATATATGAGCTAGGTAACTATATAATATTTGGTCTTCAGGAACAAAGTGTAAAAATTTGGGTGTCTGAAATTTGGCATACATCATTACATGTATTTATGAGTAACATCTGTTGCCGTTTATAACACAATCATATTCTTACAACTTGCAGTGAATGCAATTTTTCTCTCATTCCAGTTCACTTAGAGAGATCCTTTCTCACTGCAAAGGAAAATTAGTGTCTGAGGTGACAGGCTATTAAGAT
>JANVCH010031108.1:0-18094 GCA_025505405.1 Epizoanthus rinbou
AGATAAGATAAGATAAGATAAGATAAGATAAGATAAGATAAGATAAGATAAGATAAGATAAGATAAGATAAGATAAGCTATCGTACTCATAGAATGAATCTGCTGTCTTTGCCAGGCGCTGGATCAGGTTGCTGTTTGGTCGCGAGTTTCCTTTCACAGATGTCCTGTTGTTGTGGGATGCATTGTTTGCAGAAGGAACAAACCTCGATTTGGTGGATTACATTTATGTGGCCATGCTGATGGCAATTCGTGATAAATGTAAGATATAAGAACAGCATATTGTGTACTACTGAAACCTGCAATGCCAGTAAGCTGTTCTGTTATCTACAGCAAAAGAAAAGAAGTGGAGATTTGGATCTGTTTACATGGAGAAAGATAGCACACCTAGCCGGGATAACTAAGCTAGAAGGATGCCCCAGTCTACTGTATTTGCCATTTCAATCACATGTAAACCGAGGGACCCTGACAAACAAGTCACCCAGACTGCTTGCCAGGGGCTCCCACCCAGTAGGCTACATCGGTTTTGTTTGTTTAGTGCATGTAAATGTTCCAAAGTGAGTTGACTCGGTTATTAGCTGGGATATCTTTTGACTGGTCAAATGATTACACTTATGCTGTGAACAATAGCGGTGTACTGTGAACACGAGAAGCCTGTTGTTGACCCTTCTTGGCCGGACGACATGACCAGTGCATGTGAAGGCGGGCCAACTTTCTCCATGTAAACAGACCCTTAACCTGTCACCCGTTACTAACTAGTAACTAGTTTAAAGTTGCATGTTTGGTTTTGTTTGTTGATCATATCAAGAAAATCAATGCATAAACCCAATCCAAAACTAAGACTGTATTTGAAGTCAACGTAATTAGCAAAATCGTTGTTTATTCGGAAGACATTGGAGACAGCACTTCAGGGGAAGAAAGCAATGTTGACATATACAATGAGCAGCATGAAGAAACGATATCTTTAGCAAGCTAGTGTGATTTCCACTATGACGTATCTATAGGGGATGTTCCGCAGTGTGTAGTAATGTTTAGATGTAACTGACAACACATAACATAACATCTTCCTAAATTTAGATAATCACACGGCAGTATTTCATATTTAAATAAATCCTTGTGATTGTTATCTGCTACACATGTGCTATTATAGTGCATTTTGACACAGCAATGTGAACAATGAACCCCCTTGAACGTTGTTTTTACAGCATTCTATTATTTTAAGCTAGACGTATGATATCAGGAGCCCATTACATCCCTACCTATTTTTGCAGCATTTTCACAAACCTTATTAGGTTGAGATACGAATACTATACGGTCACCCATCCAAACGTTAACCCCTCCTAACTTATCTGCCCTACCTATTTTTGCAGCAGTTTCACAAACCTGGTTATTTTGAGATATGAATACCATATGGTCAGCCATCCAAACATTAACCCTTCCTAACGTTTCTGCAGTACAAAATTAACTAAACTGAAGCACAAAACTGGCTCGTCTGAAATTAAGCCTGGTTCAGTGTGGTCCAGTGAGGTTGACCATTTCTAAGGATTTTCATCCACACAACTGTGAAAACCAGCTTTCCTGGCACTGCTCTGTTTATCCGCTATGTTTTAAGCCTCATTAATTATGCATGATTTGAGGAACAGAAGTGACATATAGCGTACCAAATACCGATGTGAGTGTGACATCGATTCGCGGGAAAAACGTTCAAAATAAAATAACCTGGTTTGTGTAAACACTGCATTAAAGTGGACGGGACGAGGTAGTAATGGGTTTCTAAATCATCAAGTGTTTCGATATTGATGCTTGTGTTGTCATTTCTCTTACACTCTCAGTGTTCCGAGGTAAATACTCAACGTATTCAGTGTGGCATTCTAACACCTTTCTCTCATTCCATTTAATTTACACTCTCAGTGTTCCGAGGTAAATACTCGACGTGTTCAGTGTGGCATTCTAACACCTTTCTCTCATTTCATTTACACTCTCAGTGTTCCGAGGTAAATACTCCACATGTGTTGGCTATCTGATGAAATATCCACGTGTTTGTGAAGATTCCCATTTCTTTGTGAGGCGTGCACTTGCATTAAAAGGGAAAAAGGTTGGTATCCACGCATGCAAGACTGTCTGGTGAAACAGTGATGGCTTCCCAGCTTCGTTCACTGGCCCGCTTGTTCGAAAGGCTTAAGCCAAATTTTGAATAAGATTTTCTTCATGTAAGAATACATAATCCGGTGCTTATGAAGCATTATTGAAACATTCCTCAGAAATCCAGTTCCGTAAAACTCGACACGAGAGTCCAAACCATTCTACAAGGAGGTAAACCAATCATGAATGAATGAACCTTTGTTTAATCAGGGCTGCCCCTTCAGCTTACAATCATGGGTTAACGTTAACACCCTTTGGAGCAACTGGGCCCATCTGCCTTATACTGACCATTTGTTACTGCTGCTAACCCTACGTTAGATAAAACATGTTAGACTAACCTTTACCGCTTGAATGAGAAATATCTGACAATTCATTTATATAATTCTCACGTTCCTCTAAAAATTCACTGGTTTACAATGAATTGGATAGACTAGTATATAAGAACCAACCTTGGTTTTATACATCGGCGAGTGAGCCAGATGAGGCGATTGATCAAGCACAAGTTGATGTGCCGTGCCAGTCGCCGTGAAGGTGAAGGATTTCAGCTGACTTGAAATGTCAACTCGTAATATGTTCCATGTTTGCTACTGAATTCATCTAGTCACATTCTAGCCGGGCCAGTGAACATTTTCCGATTGATTTCCAAACTTTTTTAAAAACATTTCAAACACTTTCCGAAGATCTACGAATTTCTTCGACATACTTTCCCAGCATTTTTGCAATACTGAAAACCTTAAAAATCCGCCAAATTGGTTTGCTACAATGCTCAACACTATACTTCCCACAATGCAACTAGTGACTAGTACCCAACCTGCAGTACGATTATGGCAGGATACTTGTACTCGTTTCAATCCCTCTCGGACGGCTATTATTTGGACTTCACTAAGTCAGTTGTATAATATGTCTAATAACAGCCCATTACTCTATCCACACTGCCGACCAGCTGCTCATCTCGCTGTCTTTCTCAATTTACATTGTAGGCTAGTCGGCCTCGCTCCGCCAGATCAAAACCCTCTGCTTCAGTACCAGCCTCTCATAGAGCTATTCGCAAGGTAAGTTTCATTTCTGCCATTTACAACTCGCATCAATTCAGCACCGTGATATAAAGGTAGTGCACAGGCGCCAACGGGGTACGAGTAGGTAACGTGGAATAGCAAATGTCTGGGATTCAATTCAAGTCATGAAATAAGTGCAAAACTATGGGAAAATCAAGATCGTTCGAAAGCGACTCAATGCAAAGATGATAATTTCTACAAATAAAACATTTTATTTGTGTTGTGTGTTGCAATTATCATTTTAGTGTTATTTGTTCGGCAAAATTGTGTCTTATAGTATTATATTATTAAGAGACAATTTTGCCTAGCAAGCAAATAATGCGACGAATTGCGCAAAATGATAATCATTGCAACACACAACATAAATGGAATGCTTTATTTCTTAAAAAGTCTCATCTTTGCCTTGATTCGATGTTTGTTGCGAACGGTTTAAATAAAAGAAAATAAATAAATGCACCTTATTTTATTGTTGAGGGTGACACATTTACGCAAAGTAATCTTCCGTATGATCCTCGATCACCACTCTACTTCTTTTCGAGAGGTGCGTGGGTTCTTGTAAGTCCCCAAGGTAGGGTGATGATGTTTTCTAAAGCAATGGTTTAACGTCCCTGCCCACGGAGGGTATAACGAAAGAATGATACACATACACAAAGCCGGGGATCGAACCCAGAACCTTGGGTTGGCAGTTAGAGATCTTACCGACTGGAGCAACCACGGCCACACAAGCAACCTTTACCCCTGGTAGACTAGTTTCTACACGTTTCTACACAAACTAGGTTTTACCGGCGTTGGCGAGTGAGCCAAATTATGGAAAACCAATTGAAGGTTGATGTGTTATGTTTTTCGCCGTGAGGTTGGAAGGTTTGAGCTGACGTTTCGAGCACCAGTCCTTCGTCAGAGCAAAAGGCACAAGCAACGATCGCACGACCAACCATAAGTTTTATTTCCCCATACATTTGTTCTTATTTCATGACTTGAATTCAGTCCCATGCATTCGCTCTTCCAGGTTATTTACTCATACTCCGTTGGCGCCTGTGCTTACTGTCATAAACAGGCTATGGTTTGTTGACTTGTAATTTTAAACACGGTATGTAAAGTATTGGCACATTGCACTCATAGACAGGGTAATATTCGTAAACAAAGTAATTTATTATTTGCACTGATGAGAATCACCAGAGAAGCCTGACGGCGAGTAAAAAGTGCAGTCGTATACTTATCTTAATAGAACCGGAAGTGTAAAGAGCCATATCTAGTCGTATATATACGCGGTGTGTTTGTACCTGAAGTCGTAAAACATGCAAGGTATGAAAAATTCTAAACGTTTGTCATAATTGTTATAAATCAGTAGAGTCAAGGTTTAAGAACCTGGGCGGAGCCCCAATTGTTTCGATCATCTACTTTATACTCTCTCGTGAATCTTGGGTTGCTTGATGTTTATGTTAATCACCAAAATCACAAACAATTTCGTCAGTTATCATTTAGCTGTTTAGATGTTCCGGAAGCATTGTGTCATTGTATGAAAAATGCTGTTTACAATTGACCATAATAAAAAAGATGGCAGCTGTACATTTAACCACAATACCTTGCGAACCTAACACAGCGAATAGGCACATAGAAAGCCATATATTTTTGCGCAATTCGTCCCTGTACTAAAACCATTGCTATGAATGCTAGTTTTGAAGTTTTTAGAACTTTCAGTGCATTTTTATTAGTGATTTTAGGGTTTTTGTGCGCTAAGAATTATGGGTAAATATACCAATCGCCATCTTTTTTATTATTGTCAATTGTACCTAATGTAACTCAGCTGCCATCAGGGTATGCTTGTTCACGTACACTAACTTGCATTACTGGCGCCGTTGTTTCAAGAAACAGGTTGCTGGTCCTCAGAGACCTCAGACAGTGTTTTCCAACTTCACCAAGCGACTTCCTGCTGCGCATGCTCTGCGTTCAGAGCAAGCAAAACCGCTGGTCCAGCATAAAGCTGATAAAGACGTTGCGGATTCAGTAGGTAAGTATCATCACAGGCAGCCCAAGCTCCGATTAGTACTTGAGTGAGTCAATTTATAAGCGGAATTTCAGTTTGTACGGGTGAGATAGTTTATGATACTTTGTACGGGTGATTGGATTTATTAGGTGACTCTGTATGAGTGATTCAGTTTATAAGAATTAGTATGGGCGACTGATCAATTTAGAAGACTTCATATGGGAGAAATATCGATTTCGTGTAATTGCAGAAATCTGATGTAAGGGATATGAACAGGCCTTCTTACCTTTTCCCTTGTGTCGCGTGTCTACGTCTTGGACGATTTGAGCGATCTTGGAGCGCTTTTCAGTTTGAGTTCCTTCCACTAAGAGGACATTTCTTCTATATTGCCCCAAACGTATATGAAGGACACAAGGGAAAAGTAAGCAAGCTTTATTTGTATCATTTATATCAGCTTTCTGCATTTAATTTATACGAAATCGATATTTCTCCTCACAACGTTGTTACAATGGACTAGAGTAGGTTGGGATGCCTGTGGAATCGTTTATTTCAGTAAGCAATGATAACATATTTTCGAGTGCCTAAAGTTATGCATTGGACACTCTTGCATCCAGGTATTCAGAACCGAAGGTTTTGAGGTTGATTCTTAAATATGTTTTATGCTCCTGCAAACTCAGTGAACGCGGTCTCTCAAGACACTTGGCACCACTCTCCAACCCGGTCATAAAATTCGATATGGAGTTCAGAAACAATTGCGATGGGTATTGTCATTCAAGCTTAGTCGTGTCGGCTCCTTGTACTAATGTTAAGTCCGTTAATTATTGTCATGATTAATTTACCTGTAGCGTAATTAAAAATTATTCCAAGAACGCGCATTGGGTATGAAATGATAGATAAACAAAGAGGCACGCAGTGTTGAGTTGAGTCAATAATCGTTTTCATCAAATACCGAGACAAGTTTTATCTTTTTCTCTTGTTCTAAATTTTGTGTAAACCAAGCGGAATTTAAAGTGAACTTTCGTTTTGAGAAACAGCTGTGTATATAAGGTATATAACTAATAGTTATGCCCTGATAACCATCGGTTGTGGAACCAACAAAAAGCTTGTAATTCAGTAACCATGAGTTTGTATTTAATGTTTGTTTCCAGGAAATGTTAAATCTGTTATGATATTTCCCGTAGATCATCCGTTAAGCCAAGCAGGCAGACAAGCCAGACCAGCCCGGCCAGCGTCCTTCCCTACAGTTGAGGCTAATCGAGACAGGGCTGGTTCTTTTGGTACCAGTACGGTTGGTCGAGCTATGAAGGCGATGGGACTGGCTAAGCGGCAGGCCCTTGTACGCATGGATGTGGATGAACTGGAACAGGTCGGTACCTATGTTGTGCACATTGGTCCACCAAATTGATATCTAACCTACCCCTCCCTTGGTTATGTTTGCACATTATTTATTTAGTTTTCTGGTTTTCTGAAGAGGGCTACCTGTGTCAATTAGGTCCCAGGTCCTATTGATAGATACTTATCAGAGACGGACTGCGGCATTTGTCACAGGAAGACTGTTTGCTGACAAGACTAGGATTATTGTCTGTCAACTGTTTTTTCCCCTGTTTTCTTTATTGTGCATTTATCGTCAAGGTGTAACCAAATGTTAAGGATATATCTGTATGCAGCTGTACAGTTAAGATATGGCGTGCGTCTATCGAGTTATGGATGCACGAGGGAAGTTGGGAGGGCACGAGAGAAGTGTAAGAGTTGCTCGAGGTGCAAGCGGAGCTCATCGTCTTTGGCTACTTTGTCCGTGTCAATACATTGCAACATATGAAGAAAATGTTCCGAGCTTTTCACTCGCCAAAACTGGGAATTGGCTAAAATGTTCTAGACATGGTGCATGGGCGTGCGTATATTGAGATATGGTATACGCTCGCGCCAAAAAAAAGCGCGCGCACTTTTTCCAGCTATATTACAAGATGAACTCAAGATATGAACTGGTGTACTACGCAGCTCATATCCTTCCTCGTTCATCTCTTTTTGTTTTCTTTGTTTTTTGCGCGCTCATTGTTGCGGACGTTGTTGTTTGCACGCACTGATGTGATTTGTGTGCATGTTTCCGTTGTATAATTTGGTTAAAATTTCGTCATCTAACATGATTTGTTGGAATCCTTTGCCGTTAGAGTAACTGTAGATTAGATATCTTTCAGTAACTGTGCTCACAGTCTGGGAATTAATGGAGCTGAAACCAATTGCAGAATTGCAAACATTTTACGAATCCTACTGATGATCTGTTACTGTTTTTATCTTTATTCCCAGGAATGTTTTGCTTGTCTATCTGTACGATTCATATTTCCAATGTTTATCTACAGGACCACGAGCGCCTCCAGCACCAAGTCTCTGATCTGAAGAGCGAAGTCGACAAGATTCAAGGCCTCTACTTGTACTGTGGTCGCAAGATGGATTCTTATATCGGTAAGTAGTGCAGTAGAAATAAAAAGAAAAAAAGGAAAAACAATTATCAGAAATTTCCAGGGGGGTGAAGGCAGGCAATGGGATAGTGGAAATTCCTGGGGGGGACGGGGAGGGGGGTTCTCTGCCCAAGTACCCCGAAACGGAAGTTCCAGGGGGGAGGGAGTCCTAAAAAGATTCCTTCCGTGGTGGGGGTGTGGATATTTCTGGGACCACACAATATAGACAATATACCCCTATGTTGAGTGGTGCGAATGAATTGTAGGTTTGGCGTGATATTCTTTGATAAGTGCATATTTAATCTGACAAGATGCTAGTTTCTTGAAAACAGAACTGCAATATTTAACACTTTCCTGTTCCATATAATTAACAAATAGATCAAAAAATAGATCACAGTTTTAGACCAATCACAGCGCGCGTTATATCTTGTTTATTGTATAATTGCTTATATTCAATGAAGTCGGGAGATGCTGCAATTTTAGTAGAATTCATTCCTGTACTAGGACGGGTTTTAATTTTCGATTTGATAAAGAGCCACAGCTCTTGAGTCTTCACTTATATTGTACAATACCTAAAGACAAAATCCGACTTGTGCACGAATATTATAGACAGCAAAACAGCCCTTTCTTTCGCCAGAAATCAGTCGCGAACGGGATCTTTGAGCGATTTGGCAGCGCGGGCCCATTCTCCTCTGCGCCGACGGCGCTGCCAAAATCGTTCAAAGATCCCGTTCTCGGGTTGATTTCTGGCGAAAGAAGGGACTCTTTTGCAGTCTAGATAAATTTGATAACCTTAACCGTGCTACCGCCCTAGTTCCCATGAGAGTGCTAATGTTATGGTTATAATCTGAGCAGGTTTATTGCAAGAGGAAATCCTCAAGGAGAGAGAAGGCGATAAAGACATATTGTACCTGTCACTTGCAGGACTAAAGCAGGTAAGTTGTATTATGTTGACTTCTAGGTTCGTTATATTGTTCTGCAGTCAGTTCAGTTTTTAAAATGCTTTTGATCACCAGTTCGCTTATCTTGCCGAAATGTTTTTTGCCGTTGTCCTTTCCTTTCTAAACCTGTTTCTGGCAGTTGAGGTCAAACAGCGAGCTTTCGGAATTGATTATCGACGTTTTGCACCTGTCAGTGTTTGGCCTCAAGAAGGAGGTGGTGCGGGTGGGGAGGCAAGGATATGACAACGTAAATCTTCCGGTTGTGGGATTTTAAAGGCTCCTTTTGACCGATTCTAAACTCCTGGGGTGGGAATATATTTGAACAGAAGAAAATTATGTGAGTTTAAATCCCCTACGCACTGACCGACCTCGTCCACTGTGCGGCTTAGCATTGATAGGTGCATTAAAACGTGAAACAATTACTTGGAGCAGTGTCTAACAGACTGTCGTTCTTTCGTGTTGTGTTGGCAGGTGCGTGACCTTCTGAAGGGAACTCTTCCCTTTCGCGGGTCCACAATGGAACATGAATGTGACTTTATGGAGATTGACAACAACATCGCGGCACGACTACAGATTGCATCCCTCGACCAGCGGACTGACAACCTACCCGAGAACATGCCAGTACCCCTGCTGGCCAACTATGGACATTTTGAGCATGCAGATGAGCAAGAGAGCAGCTTTACGGAGGCTACAGAGGATGAGAAAACTGATCCGGGAACACAGACAGGAAGTGAACATTCCGGAAGTTCAATAGCCGGAAGTGAAACTGTCGATACACAAAGTCATGATAAGGAAATAGTAGAAGTAAAGAGAGAACTTACAAAGGCAGCGAAAGAGAATAGCGAGGATGCAATGGCGAGCTCGAGAGAACATACAAATGATTCGAGTTCAAAAGCGAATTTCAGTGCTTCATCTGTAGGCGGGTTCTACCAAGGCACCACCCCAGGGGAGAACGCCTCCTACCAGGGTACCACCCCAGGGGAGAACACTAGTAGTCATGAGAAGTCAGCATCTGAGGAACACCTGGAAAGTTTTGTGTTTGTTGACCGTGACGGCTCGGCTGCTAACAGTAGCGTTTCTCCACGGCACCCCCTTGAGGATGATAATGATGACGACAGCGACGAAGATCACTTCCAGGACTTCTAGTGTACAACGACCCTCAGCTGCTGGTCAGAGATTCGAATTGAGTCGCACCGTAAAGAGCTTGTCATGAAAAATGATGTCCTATGTTTACTCATCATCTTGCTGGCTACAAGAATAATGGCAATGAAGCTGAATCACAGCCAATCTCGACCCCAGAGTTCCCGTTCATGCACGTAGGCCTGTGGCTGGTCCGTCAAGCGCAATGGAGAAAAGAGTTCTGGGGTTGAGACAATCTCGTTCCCAGAGCCCGCGTTCTTTTAGGCCTGCGGCGTAATAAAGCACGAGCCAGTCCACAATCTGTGGACTACCTTATAAGGAATATCGATTGTCTGTGGCGGTTTGCGCATGCGCCGGCTCGTGTTTTATCCCAGAGCTCTTCGTTCCTCACCGCAGGCCTAAAAGAACGCGGGCTCTGGGAACGAGATTGGGGATGAGATAGACTTGCTACAAATTGACTGTAAAATCCGCAGAGCAGCGGTAGTCGATGATATAACTTAGAAGCATTCTCTTTGGATATAATAATATTGGAAATTGACAACAAGACTAAATTTTATCACCACAGCTAAAAACAAGATTACGAAAACGATATTTTTGCTGATCAAAATGACACTATAAATGTCTATAAATGTCTTTGTTACAAGCACAACAAACTATTTTCTATCGGTTCTCGGCTGATCCGACTTTACACCTTGATCCACCGGACACACGGTGCAATGGATTCTACTTCAGCAACATTGTGCGCAATGATTTCACCATGTGGTCACTGATCGCAACAGATTGTACGCAATATTGCATCGTGTGGCCACTGATCGCAACAGATTGTACGCAATATTGCGTCGTGTGGCCACTGATCCCAACAGATTGTACGCAATATTGCGTCGTGTGGCCACTGATCGCAACAGATTGTACGCAATATTGCGTCGTGTGGCCACTGATCGCAACAGATTGTACGCAATATTGCGTCGTGTGGTCACTGATCGCAACAGATTGTACGCAATATTGCGTCGTGTGGCCACTGATCCCAACAGATTGTACGCAATGTTGCGTGCAATGTTGCACCGTGTGTCCGCGCCTTAAGGCTGCAATCGTTTATATAGTACGTGTAGATTATAATTAGCAAGACGTGGGAGGCTTCAAAAACGAACATGAAGCGATGGGGATCGCGTAATGCTATTCCCCTAAGTGTTTGGACTACACATATCTTACAAATGATTTTAGCCTAAGTCTACAGCTAGGGAAAGGTTCCATCTGCCCGAACAAACCTCTTGGGGTGGTCCCATACAAGAAGCTTTGGTTCAAATCTGTGGTGAAAATGTTCGCAATTTTTATCTCATACCTAATTAAATAGCGCTCAATTTGTAATTGTGCATGTATGTGCACTCTCATCGTGATCTCTAGAAGACAATTCCCTGTGAGAATATTCATGACAATGGATAACATCATTTTAAATGATTACATAAATGAATGAGTCATGGCTGCTGTCCTCCCGTGTTTGTTTGGGTGACACATTTCCCATTATCGCATTAACCATAGTACATCCAGGTTCTCGTTGTTGAGGGGGAAGGGGTTAGCTTACTCTAATTGTTTATCACTTCTCACTGTCTAACCCGAAACGCAGAGCATTATGGTAATGCAAAAATGGTCAGGAAAAGTCACAAGACAAACTAGTGTTGCAAGACACGTGAATAAGAAATCCTAATTTCCGGTGCGGTATTTGCGCCGGCATAAGTTTGAAATCAGATGCAGTTTGCTTTTCAACAACGTTTCTTTTCTAGGCGCGGCCATGTTGAATTCTATGACGTCACACCTAGCTATTGTTGTCTAACACTGTTTGATTTGAAGAACAATCGCGGCGATGTACGGCGAACCCGTTTTCATGTATCAATATTAAAATTTGCTGCATGCATTTCACGCTGGAATAATAAATTTCTTCTGTGGGACAGTTAACTTTATTGTAGCACTTTGTCTACCAACAATGACAACCGCTTTTAAAAATGAATTTATACAACTTTCAAGTGTCTGGATTATTAGAACATCTATTTAGGCTTGATTTGTGGACATTTTTATACCTAATATCTAAGCATGCTCGTGTTTGATACGAAAATTAACAATGAACACACTTCAAAAGTGACGTTATTATTCGCAGGTAAAATGATGAATGGAATTGAATTATGATCAACACAAGGATTGTACTGAGAGGATAAATAAATACAGAATTGTTAATCTTTCGTGTCCGTTGCATCCTTTTTACCAGTAACTTGCTAGTTCGTTTGATAGGTTAGCATGGGGGTAGCTTGAGGAAAGCATGGGGTTAGCTTGGTGTTAGCCTTGGGTTAGCATGGGGTTAGCTTGGGGTTAGTATGGGGTTTGCTTGGGGTCTGCGTGGGGTTAGCTTGGTGTTAGCCTTAGCTTGGGGTTAGTATGGGGTTTGCTTGGGGTCTGCGTGGGGTTAGTATGGGATTAGTTTGGGGTTAGCTTGCGGTTAGCTTGAGGCTAGCTTGGGGTTAGCATGGGGTTAGTTTGGGGTTAGCTTGGTGTTAGCCTTGGGTTAGCTTGGGTTTAGCATGGGGTTAGGATAGGGTTGGCTTGGGCTTAGCATGGGGTTAGCATGGGTTTAGCATGTTAGCTTGGGTTTAGCATGGGGTTAACTTGGAGTTAGGATGGGGTTAGCTTGGGTTTAGGATGGGGTTAGTATAGGCTTAGCACGGGGTATAGTATAGTATGGGGCAGGTATGGGGTCAGTTTGGTGTTAGTATGGGGTTAGGATGGGGTTAGGATGGGGTTGGCTTGGGTTTAGGGTGGGGTTAGCATAGGTTTAGCATAGGTTAGCATAGGTTTAGCATGGGGTTAACTTGGAGTTAACATGGGGTTAGCATATGGATAGCTTGGGTTTAGCATGGGGTTAACTTGGAGCTAGGATGGGGTTATCTTGGGTTTAGGATGGGGTTAGCATAGGTTTAATTTAGCATGGGGTTAGCAAGTGGTTAGCTTGGGTTTAGCATGGTGTTAGGTTGGGGTTAGCACGAGGCTATGAGCTTGGGGTTAAGCATGGGGTTAACTGGGCTTAGCCTGTGGTTAACTGGGTGGTAAACTGGGGTTAGCATGGGGTTAACTGGGCTTAGCCTGTGGTTAACTGGGGTTAGCATGGGGTTAACTGGGCTTAGCCTGTGGTTAACTGGGCTTAGCCTGTGGTTAACTGGGGTTAGCATGGGGTTAACTGGGGCTTAGCCTGTGGTAAACTGGGGTTAGCACGTGTTTGGCCTGAGGTTAGCGTGGGGTGTATACCTGCAAGGATTGGGGAGTACCTAGTGCGTAAAAATTATGGAGCTTTGAAAATTAGCAAGTAATTCAGCGATTTAATATAATGCAACCGGTGTGGACTGGGAGGGGGTGGTGTGGGGGTGCAGTGGTGGTGCAGTACTAGCCAGGGTAGAATCGGCTCGAGTTTAATTGACAATGTATTGATTTCCCTCGCAATTTGTAATTTTATGATTGGTCATGGAACTTTGAAATCTATAGTTCGTTGCACCCTTATAACTACTACAAGGAGTATTATCTGACCTAACAAATGGCGAATTTTACTGATCATTCCAAGTTTAGCCATCAAATGTGATACTAAATTACTAATATGCTCATTGAAAGAAAGATGACAACCACAGAAACCGGGGTCACTTGCGGAAGACTAGCCAATCACAATACGACTTTTAAACAATACAATTGGAGTGTGCGGTTTTTATTCCAGACAAACCAAGGCAATCGCTCATTCTCATTGGACAGTTTACGGTTTGTTTGTTTCAGTCGGCTAAACCAAAGTGACCCCGGTTTCTGTAGTCGCACTGTAACAAAGTCTGCTGGTAAGAGTTCTTTGCCTGGAACTGAAGTCAATAGGCGGAATGGTGATTTGTGTGAGCATTTGCGCAGTTCCAAAAACGCAAAGTTTTCGGTCTTGTAGGGATTAACTCAACTGCCGGTTGGCACAACACCAGCATGCCTAGTTTCTATCGAAACCTTACCTGCCCAAATTGATTTACTACTAGCATACTTCATACCATGTTTGTGTGTATACACGTGTGCGTCTGTGTGTGTCAGTATACACGTGTGTGGGGGGTGCGTGTGTGAATGTAGTACGTACGTACGCCCGGACAGTTTACACTAGCTACGGCTGGAGACATAAGCGGAAGCATCGAGTCCGTATAAACACTGTAAAACGGAGTTCCGTCTTAATTTCAGTGTTTGTCAGTGGACTCTGGTGCTTCCGCTCCGGTCTACGTCGCTAATGTGAACCAGGCTTAGATATTCCAATAGGCCCCCTGTGGCACTGGTACTAGTAGCTAAATGTCAGGGCGCTAGAGCCCTGGCAAATATAAATAGCGTGCGTTAGGCTTAGGGTAGAAATACAACCAAACTAGAGTTACTCTCCGTCTCACCTGACCTAGTGATCATCCGGTCACTGTCTTGTTGCAGCATGCCTGCAAAAGCTGCACGTTCATATAACAAACACTAACAGCAAAATGAACAGTTTTGATTTTGCTTTATTTACATCGACAAGTATTGATTCGGTACAATTCCACAAGGTAGATGCTCTCAAAAACAAATGGTTCCTTTGGAATTGACAATTACTCTTCGTGTTGTATAACCAGTCTCGCTGTCCAAGTTGCTATTTTCTAAATATTTTCTATTATAAATCTTAATTGCAGCAAAACATTGCAGCTGGGTACGAACAATGTCTTGGTTCCATGTCGGTCGTTTCATTGTGATCGAAAACGCCAAAAATTGGGGGCAATGAAGCAAAATAAATGGCCGATTGCAAAGGATATCTAATAAAGGTCAATTTAGTCACTAATGTTCACGCTAGAGTTTTCATTTACACAAAAAGATTAGAAGTCTTTAGTCGACAATAAAAAGTTTCGTATGGTTGATGACGTCTCAGTACTTATATAAAAAGTAGACCAGCAAATATTGCCTTTGTTTACTTAAAGAAATTAACAAATGTAAGAAAATGGTTTTTGAATAAAATATAAAATGATGTCATCCATCAGTCAGTGGAAACATCTAAAATCATCGCTTCATACTTTTGTCAACCTCTCTTTTTAGTAAACAACAACAATCATATTTGCTACTCTGATATGTACACCAATCACGCTATAAAGATCTGAAGCCCCCAGTCTACTTCCCATATATGGAAAGTGATTACGTCAACCACACTAAACGTTTTTCTGTGGACCAAGAAATATTATCGGCAAGGTAAAATATCCTCGCCAACAACTATGGTGCATAAACAGGGTTTTAATTCTCCTTAGAAACTAGATTCCTTGGCAACGTTTTACTTCAGTGTCCCATTGTTTCAAATCAGCGTGTTGCCAATTGACCATAATAAAAAAGATGGTGGCTGTACATTTGACCACAATACCTTGCGAACCTAACACAACGAATAGGCACATAGAAAGCTATTTATTTTTCCGAAATTAGTCCCTGTAATAAAAATATTGTGAATGCTAGGTTTCAAGTTTTTAGGACTTTTCAGTGCACTTTTACGAGTGTTTTTACGGTTTTAGTGCGCGAAGAATTTGGGTAAATGTACCAGTCGCCATCTTTTTTATTATGGTCAATTTATATTACCAATAAATCTAGTTCTCGGCTACAAAAGTTGTGGAAAAAACACACACCTTGACAAGGTTCTCGTTCAAAGCCAAGTATTGAAACATTAACCATAACATTTGGGGTACATATCCGCCACGTTGACGGCAATCTCAAGTACGGGGGGATATGTGCGTTTGCTGAACGCCAACCAATACTGATCTATTTTACCACGGTAATGTATTCGTTACTGGCAATGACAACTTAAATTGATGTGTATATTGAACCAACATCTATCTACTGGAACAGAGAGTCGATAGTAAGGAGTGTTCTATAGTTTCGAGCGTAATTTGACCAAATACGCACAAGAGTGAAACTTCTTAAAAATGGTAACAAGACCGCACGAGAATGAAAGGATAACACAATCTGTGATCTGCAATTTCTCTGTATGTGCATGTGTATGTTCTATTTCAAATTGTACCAATGCGATTTAGCCGATCTACAACTAATGCACGTACTCAATCAACTGGGCGACGCGAATCAGAACAAAATATCTTCAACGGCTTTACAAGAATAAAAGTGGCGTCGTTTACATGTCGAGAAAGCCGGCTGATTATATCACAACCGCCGAATTTGCTTAGGCTTGCAAACACATCTACATGCACCAATATTTCTTACAAGAACCAAATAAGTATAGATTTGCGACAGCGAATCAATTGATTTAAGTTCCAAATTCCATAATTACAAGTTACATGGATATAATCGCTCTATAGTTCTGGAGTGCGTCATTGCGTCCAGGTAAGCAAAATCATTGTTGCGCAAATGGATGCAAAATCAGGGTCCAACAAGGCACTACAACGCCGTGCCTCTTTGGAAAAGGCAAAGTGTACTCTACGGATTGCTCAAAACATTTACGCAAGAGTTTAGCTTGGTTTGAAGTTGTTTAGGTTTATCAAAACGTTTTCTTGCGATAATCATATAGCTGTGATGTGTACTTCGCATCACGATGTTTCTAAAAACAAAAAAATGAATAAAAAAAAAATCTGTTGGATCGTTGTTACAAAACAATAAAACACTTGTCCCACCCTACAACTGCATATAGATCACTATCACCTCTTGGAGGCGCGATCAACTGTGAAACATTTTAAAAAAATACAAGCAGCATATTATACAGGCGGACTACGAGTGGCGAAACATACCCAACAGTTCTGGATGTCACTGTACTTTACGCGTATGGTATTGTTATCCGTAATAGCGCTCACAAGAAATACTAGTGAACTATGCAATTTCACATTCTAGAATGCAATAAACAAGTGATGTCATCACTTACGTCTTGAACATAAGATTAAATTCTGTTTCTTTCTACGTAGATGATAATATTTAGTGCATATGATACCTCACAAAACGTTCTCAATGCTGTCTAAAGGCCCCTTTACACAAGTTGTTGATGCAATTTTTGTCGCGATTTTCACTGTAATTTGTTTCGCGCTCAAGCTGCAACTTCAGCACGATATCACTTTGATTTCTACAAAAATGTAGCCTCCAAAAACTGTGAGGCACCTCTTCCTTTTCCTCAGCGAAAACATAGCGGTGAAGCTGCGAAATAGTCCGAAATCGAGTTGCAAAATCGAACTGAAATTGCTGCTGGTTTGCAGGCGCAATTGAAGTTCCAGCAAGCGAGAGAGAAATTGCAGTAGAAGTTGCGAAAAAAAATGCATTAAAAATTGCCAGGGTGTAAATGGGCCTTGACATATCTTCTCTTACAAAAAACTTTGAAGGTTAAATGATACATTTATATGAGGAAATCTCATACTTTCTAATTTTATGCAACTTAATAAATAAGGGTTCTACAATAAGAAAATAAATCTACCCAACGTACAACATCTAGCCAGCTGTAACGATTGCTTTCAGTTTCTCATAATTCAATCAAAAGGACCTGCCTTCAAAACTAATTTGCACAAACTATGACAATGTTTTTTAACCTTTTTCTTTTTTCCTTATAAAAGAAACCAGTTACCTTAAGGCAACTATTTACTGCAGCAACAATTTTTTGCGATTTTCTCAACTGTTTGGCCAATCGTGAAAAGCTGTTGCCGCTGTAATTTCTACTTGCTATATTTATATCTCAAAAGTTAGTTACGCTATATCATAAAAAATGATGTTTTACATTTGTCAAGTCTTTGTAAAATCGTGAAATTAAATTACTAAATTTCTAAAATCGCAAAATTTAAGCATCGTAATAAATAGTTGCCTGGACGTATGTTTGTACTCGTATCAAGTTCAAGTATGCTGATCATAAAATGACTATGTGCAATAAACCTATCAAAAATATGATGCATGATTCAAATCCGTTTTCTAACAGATTTCCATTCATTTTTTAAACACTTAGTATGTGAATGGTCTGAGGTAAAAATGGTGGCATTTGGGCAAAAGGATAATCCTTTCATCATTTTAAAAATGTAAATTTGACCGATTATTATTTCTGTCAAATATGATAACCATTTAGTAACTATTGATATATAGCCAATGACACTGTCATCTTAGAACAAGGATATTTTCTATGAAACTGTAAACAAACACAAACCATAAATGTTCAAAACTATAAGCCCCCCCCCAACGAAAATAATCTGCAGGATAGTCCTTTCAACGTCCCTACAAAATTGATGGAAAAAGTAGAAGTTTATGGTATTTACACGATCAAGTAAGTTCAACTTCGTGTGGTAATTGCCCTATTTCACTATTACGTCATAGGTTTTTCAATGTTATAAACAAAAAGTGATTTATTTTGCTGGTAAAGGT
>JANVCH010031220.1:0-11571 GCA_025505405.1 Epizoanthus rinbou
TAAATCATTGTCCCCTGAAGAAGGTCTAGAGAACAGACCGAAAATTTGGGAAACATTTTAAAAACTATTAAAAATATTATATTATTTTGAAAGTTTTAATATTTTAACTAAGATCAGTTTAAGCCTTTCCTATTTTTTGAAATAGAGATTATAGCCAGGGACTTAAATATAATATTTGGTTCTCTCAATAAAAAAATAACAATAAAAATTCCAGATTTGAAATGTATAACAACAGAAGCAGATGGAAAGCAAGATTTAGTAATACTAACAAAGTTAAGCTACATGACCAGCTACTCTTGGTGCCAGATGGTCTGTGTCCGAGAGAGATGGCAACAAAAACGATTGAGTGGCAGAACTACTGTGCTTATACTTTCGGAATAAGTAGTGTAAACTGTAGTTATAAAGTAGACATAATACTGATACGAAAGAGCCTGTTAGTTTCGATTATTGGAACAGTTGTTTCGTTTTTGAGTTGAGCGTAATTTCGTAGCAGAGTAACCCTGTCCGGAAAGTAAGTACTGGTGAAATTGATAAATCCTCAGCTGATGAAGTGTTAATGAGTGTTAGAGAACGATAAACTTTATTAGGTTTGAAAATGTGGCACCCTGCGATTCCCCCCTACTGAATTGGCAATCAGCGGTAGGAGGTGTTCCTTGGCAACCGTGGGATGCAACTTTAACAAAAAGGTGTCAGAACATCGTGTGATCTTTGTAGCTCACGGTATCAAGGAATAAAAGATAGGTTATGTGAAATACGCATCTACAAATACTTGGAATATATATATATACATAAATATTTCGAATCAAATTAAAAAACAGACATTTTAGTTTCCAATAACATGCAAGAAAGTACAAGAAGAAATGCATAATATTTCTGACAAGTTATTTTTCTTCTGCTGCATCAAGTAAGGCCAATTTTATAAAATGTCTACAAATAATCTAAAAGTACTCTAAAGAAATTGTAATTGTAAAAGTTTTAGCTCCCACTAAAGTGGTGTTGGCGTCGCCAATAGCATTTCGTATGCCAATATCTTTAGTATTGCTTGCTGATGGCATTCAAATCGCCGTTTATTACCTAAAAATCATTGGAATCAATGTTTATCTTGAAACCTTTCTCTTCTAAGCTGTGGTTGAATAATACGCCATGATTGACCAAGCTGAACTGCTAGTTTGAAACGTCAACATATATATATTTACTCAGACGAGCACACTTGCTATTTCCCTTCAGCCTGACGTACGTTCCTTTTGTATAATCTGAATCTGGTTCCAGGAGTTCCATTTGACAATCGGCAAACCGAGATCCTTCGTAGGAAGAATTCGAGTCAAGATGGAAGCGATTACGAAGGAAATAAAGTGCGTTTTATGTTCTGCGTTTGTCTCTTGGCCTGTTCTATAGTATAAGATAATCTCACAAGTATTGCAGTCGCTACAAACTGGTTCGTTTTAAAATTCAATAATATGACTAAATTTGGCATTTTATAATTAAGAATACATATGCACCCGGCTCATTCGAAGACAAACTTGTCTTTCTTCACGAATGCAGTGACGTTTTGTCATCAGTGGTTTTATTTATCCGGGTATTTGTCCAAATTTACCAGTTCCACGGCTGATATATGGTAGATAAAGGCTAACGACCAATAAAAGTCATACTTGTTTGCACACAAGCGACTAAAAATCTGATTTCAGATTTTCCATTCTATTTGACATGAAATCCGAACAATCCCGATTTCAGGAATCCGGCATCGGATTGTATTTTGTATAACTATGCTTTCCCTTCACTTGATATCAAATAACAACAGCGATACTTGCAAATTAGCAAGCGGTCATGGAAGATCAGTATAATGTGATTAACGCTTCTTGTATGACAGCGAGGCAGAAGACAAACAGTAAGACAGTCGTTTAGTAGTATAGTAGCATAATGGAACAGTATTTTACTGTATGAACTGAACATGAATAAGACAAACTACAACACCTTTTGCAATAATTTACAGCTTACATCATTCTTTTCCGCACTAAGTGCTATAAGTGTTCGCTAAGGCTTTGCATATCTTGTATTGACAAGTGAACGCCCTTTCTGCATACTCTGTACTGATTAACTGAATCCAAAATTCATTTTTCAACGCAGCGATTTCGGTTTTGTATTTACAAAATATTTGATATCTCGCTATACTAATATTACGTCTTTTTTCAATCAAATAAATAAGTTTTATGTTCTCTATCTATCTATGGATTAAGGAACTACACGTGCTGTTCGAAATCATGCTTGTTATTTCTGGTATGAGCTGGTATTTCAATTTACTTCAAATGAACATTGAGAATAAATATTGAATTTGACATATGTCAAGTTTGATTTCGGTACTTTAGGCAAATGCGGTTCAGAATTATTGAGTTGTAGAGATTAAACAAGCTACTTACAACAGATAAGGAATATGTTTTTCTGCTTTACAAATGACGTGCTGTATTGGTAAAATTGAAAGACACGCCACACGTCACGTCACGTCTTTTGAAAGGTTCACTAAAGGTTCAAAGGACATGCAAAGTAATATTAAACGACAAAAACCAATGTAATATACGTGTTAGGCTCAAGGGAAAAACAATTAAAAGCCCCTTGCATCTGGTAAGTAAATAGAAAAAGTATATAAATTTAAAATAACTGACTTGCAGAAACTTAATAGTAATACCAATGTAATTTCTTAGAATGAGGGATATGATGGCAGTCACGTACCATTACTCTCGCATTTAACAAGATCCAGGAACGCCGACCTCTGTATGGATAATTTTCTTTTTTTAACCCTGTTGAAAAGTAATTGGATTAAATTTAATTTAAAATATATGATTCTTTCGGTACTCTAGGCAGATTTCAGAAATTGCTGTAGCGGTAAAACAATCTAATTACAAGCGGCATGTATAATATTCTTGAACCTTGGCGGCCGTAAGGGAGAGTACAATATATTTTATTGTAATTACGCGCCCTATTTAGATAAAGTGTATGTATGTATGTATTCTACAGACTTTTTCCGCCCCGTTTCTCTCTGCGCTTTACATTGAAATCCGTGCCTTGCATATTTAATTTTGTTCTCCGAGCCTCTTTGCCGCGTGTTTCTGTCATGATCGTTCCGACTTTCCTGTGATTGCGGTTGTACTTGAGAGTTTGCCTCACGATGCTAGTGCCAGGGTTCGGCTGTGCGTGCCCCAATAACTAATTCCATTTACTTTTCTTCATTTTTCATCCAAAGGGCTTGTAGTTTGTACTCTGCAATATAATTTAATTTGAATTATTTTAGCTAATACTGTCCTACTCCTAGCTGAATTATTCACTGGGTTTGGCTGATTGCGATTTGTCTGTCGATCTCCAACCCGTTTTCATGGTGGTAAATGCTTCCCGTTTTCTTATTCCTATTCTAGCTTGTGCGGCTACACTTTGTTTATTTTTGAGAACAAACTTAATAAGAACATTGAGGCTGATATCGTCTGAAAAATAAGAACAAACTAAGAACAAACTGAGGCTGAAACAAAATTTTAATATACATACTCTTCTATACTACTGTACATGTACCGCAAGTGGACAGACTCACGTTTCAAATCTCCCACTTTTCACAGGAAAAATTCCAGAGTGATTGCTTATTTTAAATAAACACTTCAAATTAAAAGTGAAAGTGTCAATAAAGCACCTAAATAATTTTAGAACAAAATAAGAACATTTTGAGCCTCAAATTGTCGAGAAAAAAATAAGAACATTTAGCCTGAATGAAATGTTACTGGTTCTTAAAAAAAGTGTATTTACATTTTCTAGTTGAGCGAGCGACTGTCCATACATGCCAAGAACGCATATGATCGTTGTCATGGTAATTTTGTAATTCAAACCAGAGGGCAATTACAGAGTAATATTTGGGTCCCAATTTACGAATTAACTTGGCATCTATGTTATTAATTCACTGATCAAATCATTCAAGTTCTCCTTGCTCTTTTGGAGTTTACCCAGATTTTTGTAAATATAATGATCTCGGCAAACAAAAAGGCACTGGCTTTAAGATAAAACAACGATTTATTTCTACTATTTTTGACCCCACGTCCGCGATAAAACACTTCGGGGAAAAGCCAATATCCAATATATTTATTTGTTTATTTCTAACGACCATTTTGATTGGACAGAGCAAGAACAATATGGTGACGTTACAAGAGAACAGAAAACTCGGCTCCAGTGCGCAGACTTTCGGGTGTGAGGTAAAAGCGAATCACGCAACAAGTCTGCAACCGAATGTAGAAGGTACTAAGGATATAAAAAGGAGAGGCCATCCTTTCTAGTGGGGGAGGGGTGGTGACAAAAGAGGCCACCATCCTTTTCCTGTTATGGTGGGTCATGGCTGAGTACAGTAGTTTTCACTAGTTGTATTGTTTTGTGGGTCGAGTAGTGGAATCCTCTGAGAATTAGGGGTGCTCAAGTTTTACGCATTATTTCTCGAAGAAACGGCGGCCTCAGTATAGTAGCGAGTTTATACAATTTGTAGCAACACGTTGAACAGATCATGATCGTATATAATAATAATAATACTCGTTGTATATTATCAACAGTTCTGTCACCCATAATACTATTTACATGTACTGTGAGAGCTACAACTTTAGGTCAACGACGACTTTATATATATATTTTTTAATATTCGGTCGTTATCGACAAGTTCCGAACAAGATGTATATGCGTTTACAGGCGGGCTTGAACCACAACGGGCTTCAAGTTCAACTAGCTTCAGTCGACGATGTTCTCTCCAACACCAAGAAACGATTTATGTGTTAGGATAACTTTTTGCGGCATCTTGCTTTGTTTCTGTCCACACTATACCACTATACCCGATACCTTTCAATTCTGTGATGAAAACCTTACTCAGTAAAATACTAACACAATGCACACAATGAAGTTGATTTTTATGGAGCGAGTCGACATCTCACGTTCATACATATTCCGAAAAATATCACGGTGAAAAATTAGGGCCGATTACATGATGAATTTCAAGCACGGTGTCGTTGCGTCGCACATGACAGAATGAAATCTTCTTGATGCAATTTCCGGAATGCCGGGACGAAGTGTGCCGTCTCGTCCCGGGATAGAAAAACAAGCAGTGTTTACATGGATTTTTCATCTCGGGGTGAAATAACCCCGGGATGAACTCACCTCGCACCGGGACTATATTATATATATATTTTAATTTAAAAAACAGCAACAGGGAAATGACCACGGATACCGAGATGAACTATTCCAGGGTGAAAGTCGTCCGGGACGAAAACGCTCGTGTAAAGAACGAAAAAAGTCGAAATGTTAAAAGCATTGCTTTAAAATATTATTATTCAACGACAACATTTCTCGTCATTTTGTTCAAGAGCTTTCCCAAGGCAAAGCATCATGTTACCATGGTGCCCACTAAACACATGCAAATCAAGAAACCTGCACATGCCACATGGGAGCCAACAGCGCAGTCATTCCAGAACACCTAGTCACCTTGTTCGAGCAGCCCCAGATCGACGGTATAAGACTGACAGACTGGCGATCTGTCATGGGGAGAGTGATCGAGCGCAAGCTAAAGAAAGCGCTACTCTCTCGTATGATACGCTTAAATTGAATAAAAACCTCCTACCTCATCTTTGTGACGTCTCGGCGTTGCTGTTTGCTCGAAACTTCGTGGTACGGCTTTCCTCTTGGTGTCCTTCTGAACAAGGCCTCGCCCGACAGAAGTAAGGAGAAATCAGTCGAGCCGTTTCTGACATCGGGTTCAATAATACGAATTAGCAAAGGATCAACTAAAGCTGGAAATTTGGGTTCTTCGAGTAACTTTTCGAGCGATATCATTTTGCACTTTCCTCACGTTCATAGATTTTTCGTTTTGCAATACTAATGATTTTAATGCATTTGTTTAAAACTGAAAAAACGTTGCCTTGGTTATGCGACATCGAATGTCAGCTGCAAGTTTAATCGACCATCATAAATGAGATTTAAAATCTGCCGCCAGTCACGGGCAGTTAACTGCAGAGCCAGAGTTAAACAATAGTCGATTATGATCGATTACAAATCTCATGAATATTAATTACGCACGGCTTTAGATTCAGCAGGAAGAAACTAGTGATTTCGGAAATTGTCAAAATGTAGAGTACTTTTTGAAACCCCACGCCAAGGCAATACCACCGAAAGTTAGCTGAATAGTTCATCTTCAAAAACCTGTGCGAACCTTTTCGCTAGCGCAAGCCATTAAAGAGCACCGGCAATGGCAATTGTCTTCCACAAGTTTCCACACATTTTTCACTCGATTTATCAAATTTTCAAAAACAAAATGCAGAGTACTTTTTGAAAGCTGTAGCCCCACATTTGACTGGGAATGGTTAAGTGACATCTCAGCTACAAAAACGTGTGCGTACCTTAAAAAAACCCCGTAAAATAGGAACACTAGCGGAGTTGAAAGCTTAGCTGTTTCGGCCATTTCGACATGTTTCTCTCTATTTAAATCTCGCGCTCTCATTAACATATTCGAGTTAATGTTTCAAATGAATTCAGTGATATGCTAGTACGTCCAAATGTCCAGGCATTCTACGCGATGTTCTAAATCCAAAAAAAGGCACATCGGTTCCAGTCCTAACCGCGCCTATGGCGATGGCAGGGTCACGTGATAATGCTGGGAAACAGTCAAATTCCTCACTCCGGGCAATCGCTTCACCTGCAGCTGAATACGTCAAGCGCGTGTCACAGTGAATGCTACCGGTATACTCTTTATAAGCTGATACTGACCGTATGAGGGAGCCAAGGCAAGCGTTTTTGTATCTGATTCTCTTTTTTGTTTATAGCCGATAGCAAAAAGCTGCAGATAGATTGTTTCCATAAAGATCTATCTGAAATATCTCAATGGTTAGTGTACAAAACTTATAAAACACTTGAATTGTGTTGTGGGGTTTAAATGATATATAATGATCTAATCACGAGAACAGCCGGAACAAAGACAGAACTTGTCAGTTCATTGGTGCAACAAGTTCTCGAGTTTGACATACACAAGAAACGTCTCAGGTGGCCCAGTGAAGGGTTGAGGAGAACGCGTATAGTAATATCAGATAATTAATAACGTGTATGGGGAATTTCAACTCAATAACGATATCTCGGTGAAAATTGAAATATAATAAATTTAGTTTATCTAAAATGGCGTCCGTGTCGTTTCTGTCCTAATGTTGTCCCCACAAAGTTGGAAATGGCGCGAAGTTATCACCATACGACACGACTGACACAGGCGATATTTCACAGACATCGTTATGAATCGAAATGACAGACAATGAGCATTTTTATGGTGTTCTCAGTTATAATTGATATTGTCAATTTTTATGCGATTAAGTAATTAAGTTAGTTTGTGTAGTCTGTTATATCATGCAAGTTGTAAAATATACTTAGTCTTATTTAGCGAACATTTGTCCTTGTTATATTGACATCCATTGCTTTTATTTTCTAAGAGAAAGAGTGAAAAGACAACACACGCTCTGATATATTGATCAGCAGGTGCCACAATTGGTAAAAGAACAACTTGACATTTTCACCAGCACCCCGCGAATGTGGCGCAATTATAAATACATGAGTGATTACCAATTGACCGTAATAATGGCGGCTGTACATTTAACCACAATACCTTGCGAACCTAACACAACGAATAGGCACATAGAAAGCTATATATTTTTGCCAAATTCGTCCCTGTACTAAAAACATTGCGAATCAACTAGGTTTCAGGTTTTTAGGACTTGTCTGTACATTTTTATGAGTCTTTTTAAGAGTTGGCGTGCGCTAAGAATTATGGGTAAATGTACCAGTCGCCATCTTTTTATTATGGTCAATTATGCCACGAACCCTCGTTCAATATGAGGCAGTTGGTATTTTAGATAACACCTGTTAAGACATTCTCATTTCCATCTCTGACTTTGATCAAGATACATCGAGAACTCGAGAACTGAGAGACGCGGGTAAGAATTATATGATGCTCTTGTTGGTTTTACTTTCTTCACATTTTACGTGTTTGGGCTAAAAACTTTAAAGCGCTTCTTACTAAAGTATAATTCAAGTAGATTCGGATTTTTCAGTATTACCGGACTCATTTATCACCTTTGTTTTGTAAATCAGTGAACTACTTGGCTGAAATTGTTGCTTATTTTTCCCATTCCGGTTCACTGATTCCAGGTTTGGGTGACGCCAATTGCTTTCAAATTAAATTCCTTCAGGTGACAATTCAAGCAACTGCCTGGATTTTTCATTATTACAAAATTTGGCCGGACGAACGAACTATACATTGAACGAACGTTCATTACCATAGTGATTCCATCTCCCTCTTTGGACGATCGCCAACTCTCCATATTTCCCATAAAAATATTAACTGAGCATTTGAAGAATCAAGAACATAGAAACGTTTTTTCCCTAAAACATGAGTACCATTTATTCAGTGTACTTTAAAATAAGAAAAATATCACAAACGAATGAATGGTTTAACTGTTTAATACCATTTTCAACGGAATAAAATATAAAAATACACAACCTAGACATAAAACAGGTTAAATTGAAAAATATATGTAACATATAACTACTCGAGATCGAGTTAATCAGTAGCCTTTTCAAGTTCATTAACTCTTGCTCTCAGATCTGTTACTAAAAGTGCCAAAGTCTGTTTTTTCTTCTTATTGCGATTTCGATGATGACTCTTTAGGCTGTCAGAGCGACAAAATACCAGCTTAAACCTATAACGGAAAGCAAAAACCTGGACCAGAAAGCAAGAATCTGGAACATATTTTTAAAAGGCGGAAGAGAACCCGGAACAAACCCCGAAAATGCTAGGTTAGGGTTAGGGTTAGGGTTAGGGCAGGGATAGGAATTGTTTTCCAGGTTTTTCAGATTTTGTTTCGGATTTCGGAGGTTTTTCGGGTTTTCTTCCAGGTGTTGTCGTTCAGTTTCAGGTTTTTGAATTCGTTTCTGTTTTGTACCTGCCGCCTATGATGGTTTTGTAATAATGTAGTGAGCTTTGAACTGTGTGAACTAATGAGTAAAGGATTTGCCATTTGGTACAAAATTTACATCAATGCCTCGGCGATGTTTCATCAAAACAGAACATTTCTATAAAATAGTTCTCCATTTTTATATGTATATTTGTATCGCCCCTCCCCCTACTAGAATTATTTTTGACTTAATATTCACTTTATATTTGCTGATATTAATTAATTCAACCTGCTGGTTCTTCTAGTGTAATTTATTCAGGTGGATTTGATTAGAATCCACCTGTCTAATCAGAATACACCTGGCAAGAAAGGATTCAACTGATCACTCTATACTACTACGAACGGACTTTCTACTTTACTAATCCTACTATACAAGTAACCAATCTACAATACGAATATCGTACGATATTTGTATTCGTTCTAGTCTCTCTTGCGCTTACCGGACTCTACTCAGCCAGTTATGCACCAAATATGTAGGTATTTAACAATTATTCAATGAACGCACTTTGGATATGAGCTGATACACAGCCATTGAGGCGCGTAATGTCTTCATAAATAACAAGTCAAAAATACTTTTAATTTTTTAATTTTTGTGTAAACCAAACGGAAATTAAGGGCAAACCAAGCAGATTTAAATGTAAAACAGGGCGATTTCAAACTTACTTCTGTTTTAAAGAAATACCTAATTTGCTGTTTCTCCATATATGGTCATACTCGTAAGAATAAGATTATCACTAGAATCTTTGAACCAATCAAATTCCTTGAAATTCAATAATCATTGTATTGTATTTAATAAATAAATACATTATTCCTTTCTGTCCAGGTACTGAGTGAACATTGTGTATAGATGGATCGTCTATACCTTTTCGTCCTCGTTCTGGCGCTAGTATGTGTAACGAAAGGAGACACACGGAAAGCCCAGACGGTTGTCAAGAACCCTGCTCGTAAGATAAACACACTTATTTCAAATTCACTCTCGTGTTTCTCTGATTGTTGAATAACTAACAGTTATTACCTGAAGTGGAGGTCACTACTTATGGATATTTTTCGCTAGGCACCGACACTTAAGGGAATACTTGTTTTAGTCTTTGCAAACTGACCAGTGAATAGAGATTGAAATTAGAGCTTAATTATTTCTAAAAAAGGATATTTTCCAAAAATCGGATTGGACAACTTCAAACTTCAGTGTTATTCAGTATCATAAGTATAAGGAAAATCGATTTAAATTCCAACACGATCAGCTTGTAAGCAAAACACTGGCTGCCTTGTCGGCTATAAACACGAGAAGTATATACAGACGAACTGATCAGAACAGTTTAGTGCTAAGACGAAACTTTCCAGTAGTTTACTCCAACCAATCCTTTGGTTTCTTGATTGGCGAAAATACAGGTTTATCCTAGAATCCATATTTAGTTCTTAGTTTTGGAAGACTTTGAAATATTTTGTTGAACATAGGTGTAGTTTTTGCTACTCTCTGATTAGTTATTGCCGGTCACTTGTACACTGTAATAATTTAATAATAATAATTTATATTGAATTATATATAATTTATATTATATTTATATATAATTTATATTGCGCCCTATCCATAAAATGATGTAGGGCGCATTACATGCAAATAATTTAAAACTGATAAAATTAATAAAAATCTTTTTTTAAAAAGGTGCGTTTTGATAGCAGTTTTAAAATTATCAACTGTGGTAAGTTCACGGATATCGCGCGGCAAAACTGTTCCAACGTTTTGGGACTGCCACCTCAAACGCTCTGTCCGCAAGAGTTGGTAGCGTTTTTACACACATGGGTTTGAGTAGGGAAGAATTCGAAGAACGGAGACCATATCTTGTATTGTTGCACCAGGAGAGAAGATTCGATAGGTAAGATGGCGACAGCCCATGGATAGCCTTAAAGGTAACGAGGAGCATCTTGAAAGAGATTCGAAACTTGACAGGAAGCCAGTGTCATTGGAGCAAGAGTTGTGTGACGTGTGAATATTTGGGAAGCTGAAAAACGCTTACCACCACTTTTACAACTATTCCCCGCCATTTGTACTTTGCATTTGAGCTAAACAAATCCGAGAGATTTGTGATAACACATGGACTGTAATTTCAATAATTTTCTACATATTTGAAGTACAGGCAAGGATATAGGGTGATTGGTGCTTTTCGTCTCTTTGTGTTTCTACACGGACACTAATTTACTATTGTATATTAAGTAATCAACTTTATACCGATGTTCTTCTCACAAGAACAAGGTGAATAAAGATTATTATTGTAATTCCCAATATCTCGGCTAGCTGAGCTAGTCTTCCACAGTGCCAGTTCTGAAGGAAAATAACTCACTCTAGTAATTATAAAATGGCCCAGGGGCGGAACGAAAGTTGAGCTTAACCCTAAGCCAAGATAAATACCACATTTTGGTCAAACTTGGTACCCTAAAAAATACCTTTTGCACTAATCTTGACACATGACATTTGGCATCTTTACAAACATAAACAGCATCAAAATCATACCCTAAAAATATACCCAGGCCTAGAAATGATGCCCTAAAACAATACAATACTACCACAAATGATACC
>JANVCH010031331.1:0-11570 GCA_025505405.1 Epizoanthus rinbou
CGTAGCTTCCGTGCATATGTTGAATTATAATACACTCGGTTTGTCCAATCAGAAGACGCGTTATATCTGCTTTATTTTATAAAAATTAATAAGAATTACGGACGTTTATGAATTATGAAGGTTGGCGAACGAACTGACTGAAGTAGAGCAATAAAGCAAAATGATACTGTAAGAGCAATGTATGTTATGTCCTAGAATGTAGTAAAAGTCACTTGTGTTTCATTTAATCTTAGATGGCGGAGAAGATGTTCTGGGTAAGGAAAATAGGTCAGCAAGATTATCTACTGCTGCAAAGGTCGCAATCATCGCTAGCTGCTGCGTAGTGTTTCTGCTGTCAGCGATTGGCATCATAGCTTTTGTAATCAGGAGAAGGATGAAACACGGCAAAGGTAGGAGGCAATGAAATGATTTGAATAATTTTGAAATGGGTCATGGCCAATCCAGACAACGCTTCCCTGGCCATTTCAACAACTTTAAACGTTTAATCGATAAACAATGCTGATTATTGTTATTCAAGAGCCTGATTATTGGGTGATAGAGACGAACGTTTCTCTCTATGTACACTCTCCGAGGTTTTCAAAATTAAAAAGTCTGTTGATAACTGAGACTTACCTATAGTTACATCTCGTAGATTAATATTTCAAAGATATTCAACGATTTCATCATTTCGTGCAATTTCGGAATAAATGAATGAGCACTCACACATTTTTCAAAGACCACAAATTGCATTCGCAATTTTGAAAAATATACTCGTTCCTATTTATTCCAATTTTTTTATTGTTTAATAGCTTGTTTACAGACCTTTATAAGATTTTTTGCAAATACTGAAATAATAATAATAATAAAAAGTGTTAGATGAACAAATAGGAAAATAAACGAAAATTAATTGTTTTATTCCAAATTGCACTCGGAACCATGTGATTATATATTATTGTTACTAACAGCATGATTAGTTTGTGAATCCTCTTCATATATTTCCTTTAAAACATGCAACTGACAAACACATAATTGCTAACGCAGCTGCAGTCCTCACCTCTTTTTGGAATTCAATGTATTTAAATACAGATTGACATCGTTCGGTAATGAATACCACGACCGAAAGGGACTGTGGGTTGCAAAAACGTTTTAAAAAGAAAACTTGATACTCATGTAACTCAAATATTATCCTTTACCCTAAATTTTGTTCAACCCATAGTTCCTTTCGGTCGTTTTATTGGCTATTATACATTGTGTATCTACAATGCGTTTCTCCAATAGTACAATTATCGTGCACAGTTATTTTGATTATGCAGGACTGAATATTAGCAAGTGTTGAATCCTTTCATTATCTTATCTGTTGTTTTGGTTTTCTTGCAGTAACGTTTCGCACGCGTAAAATGGACAAAGTTGAAATGTAAGTACAAACATTTGTAGTTAATAGATCTAGTAGGTCTAAGCATAGTTATTGGAGGGAACTGGTTATGAAAGTTGGCGAGTTCTTTGTTATAGGTTTTTGTTCTCTATATCTTTTGTTTGCTGGCCTTGAGAATGCACAAAACACAAAAGGTTTTAAAATGCAAATGAACGAATAACCAATAGAAACATTTGTGCTCACACGTAAAACAAAACAATGTGCACGGTCACGGTTCGTTCAACCTAAAACAAAGCAGTTTTGTTCATTGCTTTTGAATTTTGCAAAGCTTCATAATCAGTTAGTTCTAACAACTATGGTCTAAGGCAGTGATCTGACCATCTAATTTATAAGAAGGAGTTCAAGAAACCAGTAAGGCGATATAAACAGAAAGGTCACGACGATATTGATTTATTTCAAAATACAATAAAAATAGAAGTTGTTAATTTGTAGTTTGAAATTTTTTTGCATTGGTACATATGGGTGAGTAGCCGGGGGGTAGTGATAAGGACTTTGTGTAAACGATTGTATTCAACTCTCACAAATCCATACTATTTCTATATGGAGGTCGTCTTTGGCTGAACCAATAAAAATTACTTTTGTTTTAGGAAATCTAAACACAGTGGGTCGCCATCTCATAAGCCAGATGTTCTTGGAGCCTTCACTGGTCCAGCAGTTATGAACGAAAGTTTCGAAGAAGTGATAATTAATTTATCTAAATTACCTGAATGAATATAATTTTATTTTGCGCCGGAATACATGAGCCCAAATCGTGAGTGTTATCATTGATTATTACTTTAAGGTTACCATTTCTTAAGTTCATTTTCTAATCGTTAAGAATATTGACAAACTTCATGATAACTTTACCACGGATTAGATGGGCCTTCTTTTCAAGGAACTAGCTGCTGCTCATTTGATTGCAGATGTGTTATTCTATTGTTTAAAAAAAAAAAATTAAACGCTTTGCTTGACGGATCTTTGTGGCCACACATCTCGCTGTTGCTGGGCAATAAGACAGACTATGCAAATCGACTCATAGCAGGTGAACTCGGCTGATTGAAAGACCCAGCTAATCCGTGCTGAAAACGTGATAGATTTTAGGTAATTTAATGTAGCTGTTTTTCACAAATTCAGGAAAGTCCATAAACTTCAAAAAACGCTAACAGTTGAAAGCGTTTGAACTTTATGATCTCAAAACGTTTATAGGCGATTGCATTATGCAATCTTCTTATATAAATTATTGTTTTAATAAAATTGCTTGAAATCGTAGAATATGTAAAATATACTGAATCTCTTGAAATTTGAGTAAAGGACTTGCACAATCGATTATTTCGCACTGTGACATGCAACGCCAATTTGCTCTCTTAGTCCTCGCCCGAATTGAGAATTTCACGTTGTTGGAATGGTATAATTTTAAACTGGCTAAGAATGTTCAAACAAATTAACGCTTGCATTTTCATATTTTTCTTAACAAAGGCAAATTAGCCAGCTCGATGGTCAAAGGACATTTTGGGTGTTTCTTGCGGCTTCTTACAGTAATTGAAAAAGTCAAAGAGTGTAACTCCTTTTCAAAACCTTGATAGTCTTCACACTTCCCTCTTATCCTGTCGGTTAATCGACGGCTAGTAGAACAACCAATCAGATTGCAGCGTACGCCAATTTCGAAATCACAATTATACTCGCAAGTATATAATAATTGCTAGCATAAAGTTAACTAGGTTTAGCAATATTTTATTGTTCCGCAAAATTTGAGCTCTAAAAGCGTCAGACTGAAGGATTTTGTCCTGTGGATAATAACCAAACCAATCTTGTCATTATTTGTTGTTTATGTCCCGGCATATCTTCAGCTTGTATCCGCAGGTCGTTTCGGTTTTGAGCGGACGCGTTTAACCAAGCTAATACTAGATTACATGTCGTTGTCACTTCTTTAGTCATTAACGACGCTAAAACTATATATTTCTGTTGGAATGTTTGGGGTAAAAGTCATAGCATATCTAGATTGTTTTCTGGATGGTGTCCAAGCAATTTGGACTATTTTCTGTGAATTATAATTATTGAAATGCTACAAAAACTCTTATGAACAAGTCTTATAATCTGTAATAATCTGTAAAGTGTAATAATAATGGTTATAATCTGTACGTTACGGCATGACATTGTCGTACACTTCGACTTCCTTGTGACAAGCAATTCAATAACTAAATAAAATGCAAGACGAAACGATGAACTAACGACTGAAGCGACTTGTTTCACCTATTCATGCTTTAATGTAGAGAGGGGGTAGCTACAGTTCAACCAGTAATAACTCAGACTGCTAACTAGGAGGTTTGGGGTTTAATTTCTGGCCCTGGCTGCGAGATCATTTGTACGACCTTCTTCGGTACATTGTCCGTGGAGAGGGGCATTAATCCGGGGCTCCCCCAGCGGATGAAGAGCCACTCTGTGATTACGGCGTCTGGGTGATGCCATTGATTATTATTATGGACAAAACAAGATGTGTTGAATTTCCTTTATTAAATAAAGGTAGTCATTACACATCCAACGAATTTCTATGTTTTCCATTGACTAGTTGTGCCCAGATATACGGCTTTCAAGCAATCAGAGCATGCACTGTATCCAGTTTATTTTACTATGACATGCAATGCAACTGGAAAAGACGAGGAAATTAGTTTTCTTGTTAGAACAAATAATACACCGGAACGTGTTTGAAGAACTGGTACGGGTTTGCTTTGTTGTTTACGCAGCATCCACTTTCAATTTTGGTTCTATTTTCTTATTCAGAATATATTTCACAAATGTATTACTTGAATCTCTCTACATGTAAGTGCGCGGATGTTCCTAAAATGTTTCGAAATTTAGTGTCAAATATAAGGGAGGAATACAAAGCAATCAGTGAGTTGAGGTTTTACTATTGACAGATTCATGATCAGCCAGTGCTTTAGGGCTCCCTATGGCCATCAAGGCACTTTTTCCAATTGTGATATCTAGTCAAATGCAGAATATCTAAAACGTTTTACTAAACGTCCACCTGTTTGTAGAAATTAAAAACGGTGCTGTCAAATGTCAAAACACAACTCATCACGTAGAAAACTGAAGACGCCGACCGACAAATGCCCCAAACGTTATGTCGTTGTGATCATGTTCTGGTTGGCAGAAAATTGATTTACCTGGTGTTTAAACCCTCTACCTTCTCTTATTCCATACGTTGTAGAGAGCGCAACTAGTTCTCTGTATGCTCCTCTGGTATTTTTAATAATAATAATAATAATAATAATGATATGTTTTTAATAATCATAACTACTACAAGACTCAGTAGGATCAGTATATATTTCATTTATATTTTTATCAACTTATAACTAACAATTTCCTTAACGGCTTGAGTATACATTCAAATTCAATGTGTCAATCAGCTAAGTTTTGTTGTTGATGTAAGTTCTGCTTGTATTACCAGCGACTTTCGTGGCACCTTTCCTAAAGGCATTAGTCGTATATTTCTTCCGTGTAAGAGCGCAGATATTCTTATAATCTTCTTCAAAGCTTCTCGGAACGCCTTTCCGCGGTA
The DNA here is from genome assembly GCA_025505405.1 of Epizoanthus rinbou. Classification (NCBI taxonomy): domain Eukaryota; kingdom Metazoa; phylum Cnidaria; class Anthozoa; order Zoantharia; family Epizoanthidae; genus Epizoanthus; species Epizoanthus rinbou. The sequence goes on from JANVCH010031331.1 coordinate 4,950, forward strand.
GCAGTAGATTATTGGATTAATCATCGAGTTCAAGAAGCTTGCTGTCACAAACCAAACATAAGTGGAACCGTAGTTTTCCAAGGGGTATCTGATCAGATGGAACGTATAAGGAGCCCAGAAGGCGGTAAACGCCCCGGCAATGAGACCAATGGTTTTGGCTAATTGCCGTTCCGATTCATTATTAGACGTTCTGCCATTAACAAGCTCACTTCTTATCTTGTTCTGTCTACGAACTTTACAGAATATAAGGCAATAGCTGACGATTATAATTGCATACGTTAGGCCGAGTGATACCAGTATGAAATTAACGTACAAGATGCGGTCACTCACAAACGCATCTAAAATTGGAACAAGAAAACAAAATAACCAGATTAAACCCAACGCGAATTTAAAATGTTTCGGTGTAATTAGTTTTCTGTATTTCAGTGGTGATAATATCGTAACACAGCGTTCGATACTCATAATTGTAAGTGTTAGGATGGAGACCGCAAAAGAAAGATTTCCAAGGAATCTTGCCGCATGTTCAGTGTGTATAAGACATCTGCCATTCATCATTGCAAACAACATAGCAATGACCATTGGTTCCACCACTAAGGCCGCTAGTAGATCTGTGGCAGCTAAGTTCAAAATCAAATAGCTCGAATCAACTCGAAGTCGAGGAGTGAGGAGAATCGTAGCACACACCAAAATGTTGCCAATGCTTCCAAGAATAGAAACAGCAACATTTATGCTGATCATAGCAATACCTTCCACGCGGGAAAGCGAGCAACGAGGGCCGTCTAAATCGATGTCGTTGTACATTGCAATGGAGCTCAGCTCAAAACTGGTTTCTCCAATTTTTGAATACTATAAGACCTATACTTCTTAATATCTAATTTCTCAAGCAATACACAAACAAGTGTATTAATCAAACTAAATTTTCTGTGTGTTCTTGTTCGATCTCTCTAATTTGTACGTAAAGAAGATGGTATTACCTCACAGAAAGACTAGCTAATATATCATGGTTAGAACGCTTCCTTCTTAAGGTTATGTTTTCCGTCGATCCGCAAAACTGTTTGTTCACTTTTCAGTGTTCTGACCAATCAAACAACGTACAGCCTGAAATTCAATTTAAAGTGGGTGAGAAATTCGACATAGCGTCGAAATTGTTGGCTTAACGAAATGTTTAATTGAACAGGTTTCAACAACGACGTGCGCTAAACTGTGGAATAAAAACAAAATAATGTCGGAGTAAACAGAGATTCTTAGGTACAAAGTTAGCCGTCGTTCCTAATCTGTGTTATTTAGCCAGTCAAAAATTGTTTTTAATTTAGATTCATAATTACTTTAGCTTGCTTTTCCAATTTCAAAAAGTTGGTTTATTGATTTTATTTTAAATGAAAATTTAAACTGTGTAAACACTTAACATGATCCTGCGTATTTTAATTTTATAGTTCGCAAGATCCGGTTCAGTTGTTGCAATGAAAACTATTCGTGTATTCAGATCTTATCATCCAATTTAACAAACCATTATCATTAGAGCTCACATAGATAATCACAGAAATGAAAATGACATGACTGAGCCGCAACAATATGAGAAACCATCTGTTATATCTATGTCTCATATTAAGTGTGTCTAGGCACTTGCATTGTGTCACTACCGGCATCAAGATTTATTAAAAATTTTCATATATCGCAAATATATTTTTCAACCCATGCTACGACAAATTTTCCTTAAATCGTTAATTTCACTTTCGGATCAAATCAATACTAATGGCTATCTAATCATTACTAATGGTTACCAAACAAAATTATCACAGGATTTCTTCTTACCGTGACATACTTATCCCCAGTAAACAGAAACAATAAAGGTAATGACCATTTATTGTTCTAGAGTTGAGGTAATAGAATGGTTTTCAGTTCTAAATTACGTTTTAATGCGTAACTGTTGAGCAAACCAAACTCTGAAATATTTGCTATCCCTCTTTTGCTTTAAGTTATGCTCAGTACAAACTTTTTCTCCTACTTTCACCTTACACATCTCTATTTCAAAATTATTTTACTCGCGCCTCACATGCAGGATTAAATGCCGACGTTCCTAAACAAAACCTGTAGCATGTAAGCACCGCTAAGTCTCGAAGCACGAACCCTGACAGTAGGCAACTTCACAGTTCCCGTCCGCCATCTTGGATTTAATCTGAAATCGAGGCCGAGGGTGCCCAGCAGCGCGAAAAAATAAAGAAATGTATGAGAGAAATGTGACATTATGGTGAATGAATTGAATTACTTAATTGGTTTGACCTTATTGGACATTTATTGTGCAGAAAGAGAGTTAAGAACAAAGCACTAGAGAAGTAGAGGATCGAAACTGGATCTTGTTTTAACTCTTTTGCTATTAATTTTTGCACATCTTCCAAAGATTTCAAAATTTTATCAGTATAGGTAAGAGGCATAATCAGAACACGGGTATAAACTTCCTGATAAGGTCAAATCAATTTTGTAATCTAATTTATTCACGGAAATGTCACATTTCTACCATACTTTTTTTATATTTTCGCTCGGCTGCGCACCCTTGGCCTCGATTTCATGTCAAATCCAAGATGGTGGCCGGAACTGCAAAATGGCCTATAGATAATCGATGTTCAATAAAAACTGTTGAAATCAATGGTGTCAATATGTTGTCAGATATATTTTCGCTCGTTAATTTGTACACTTTTTATGTTTCCACGTGTCAGATTCCTATTTCTCTTGATAAACATGTTTGAAAATTTCTGATTGCCAAAATCAACAATAATCAATATTAAATTTTAGTTTACCAACAATAACACATCAATGTAGCTACTCTATTTCCCATGCAGGCGGATTTTCCGACTCCTTTCAGGAAGGGTCCGATCGACTCTGTAGCCCGCACTTAGTTTCAACCCGGTTGCATCAAACAAACTCTCACCAAAATTGGTTTACGGTTGCATTAAGGGAATTTCAGCTTGGATCCAAAATAACCTTGGTTTAGCTAACCGGGGGAGAAATTTTCAGCCCAGTCGACGGGTTAGAATTTGAATATTCCAATAAGCGCAATTGAATTTGATGAAACTCTACTTGGGCACCTGCGGGAAGTGTTCTTGCGATGAATATGGAACCAAAGTTCTTAATGAGGCTCCCAATTCCTCGTTCCTGGGATGAAGTGAATCCGTAATCACAACAAGTCTTATCCCACTCCTTCCTGAAACCTACCATGCATATAATCAGGTTTCCAATATACACCATCGATTATTATTTCTCAATTTGTCCATTTTCTTTGTTGCTACAGCGGCTAGTTTCAATACCCGCGAATTCTCAAGCTTGTGTTTAAAGGCATCACTTGAATTGCTTTTCTATTGGCAGACGTCTTCAGAATCTTCTTCTTGAAAGCCTCTCGGAAGGCTTTTACCCGGTAGGAATAAATTATGGGATTGACCATTGAACTGAAGAAGCTTGCGGTCACTAACCAAGCGTACGTAGAACCATAGTTTTCCATGGGGAAGTCAATAAGGTGAAAGGTGTAGGGCGCCCAAAATATTGCAAACGAGCCGGCAATTATCCCGATAGTTCTTGCCAACTGCCGTTCCGATTCATGGTTCGCGGTTTTAACCTTAACAAGTTCAGTTCTAATCTTGTTCTGTCTGCGGACTTTACAAAATATAAGGCTATAGCAGATTATCATGACTGAATAAGTTCCACCGAGTGAGACGAGAATGATGTCAACGTAGAGCATGCGATCGCTGATAAACGCATCTAAAATGGGAACAAGGAAACAAAGTGCCCAGATTAAACACAACGCAAATTTAAAATGTTTCGGTGCAATTACTTTTCTGTATTTCAACGGTGCTAAAATCATGATACAGCGTTCAATGCTCATAATCGTAATTGTTAGGATGGAGACCGCAAAGGAAAGATTTCCAAGGAATCTTGCCGCGACCTCTGTGTGAATGAGACATGTTCCATTCATCATTGCAAAAAATAATGTAATAACCATCGGTTGGACGATTAAAGAAGCCAGTAGATCAGCCGACGCCAAATTTAAGATCAAATAGAAACTCGAATCGACTCGCACTCTCGATGTAAAAATAATCGTAGCACAGACCAAAATGTTACTAATGCTTCCAACAAGAGAGACGACAACGTTGATGGTGATCAAGGCAATACCTTCCCAACGAGACATTGAGCAGCGGGCCTCGTCGTCCGCATGAATATCTGTATACATTACTGTTTGATTTGTAGATGTTTAAACAGGAGGAATGCTGCCCTTTTGAGTTTTAAGATTTGGAATCTCTTCACTAGCTTGCATTCACCAAGACATATAATATTCTCGGTGTTGCTGATCAATCCTCGTTATAATTTATTTTGGTGTACAAAAGATTATGCTTGAAAATGAGCTATGTTCTTGTTAGCGCATTGCACGGTGATTGTTCTGATTTCTTCATCTTAACCACTCAACCAACTATAGTTCAACACAAGAGGCAATTTGTTATAACAGAAGGAATGATGACATAACATCTTCCAAATGTCGAATTTCCCAAAATGTAATTAGTTGAATTATATAAATAGAATAAACATGTTGAGATAAGAAATACAAAGGTGTTAAGATCGGGCTGCTCGAAAGGTGATTTTAAAACGTTAACCAAGGGTTAGGCCAAATTTCAATGGAGATTTCTTCTTCTACGAATACCTGATTCGGTGCTTATGAAGTATTATTGAAGCATTTCTAACAACCCAGATACGGAAACCCGACATGATAGCCCAAATCAGGCTATAAGGCAGTAAACCCAATAACATTTAACATTTAACAGTTAACATTTAACCCTGAATTATTTTCAAATCTCTTCTAACTTTTTATTCCTTTCTCTCCTTCTCAATTCCCTGGATAATATTCAGCAATATACGCTCAATTCATCAAGCCGTTTCTAACAGTTATCTAGTTTCTATTTAAAACCTGGAAAGCCTTATCGTTTTTGTTTGTATAATACAAACATTGTTGCTGTTTCATTAGTTAAACCAACAAAAGAAATTTGTTAAAAACGGAAGAAAGTCGACATATAGCATTGTAATTGAATGTAATATAACTGAACCATACAAATATAATCAGTAATGCGTTACAGTCATACAATTTGTAATACAGGTGTTAGATTCCGGATTTACAAATTTAGGTGTCTGATAATGCAGGAAACCAAAAATTATCAAATCATCTCTAACCTCTATATTATCAAATCACCTCTAACTGTTTGTTCTATTCTCGCTGCAACAATAGATTAGTTTCAAATCTATTTAATGCAAAATTATTTGGTCCAAAAAATATCGAACTTTCTCTTGTTAATAGCTTAAACACAAGAACGACTCATTTTTTGAAGAAATGTTCATATAAATATACTCAGCAATTTTTCCTTTTTTATCTTTGCTACTTAGTAACTTTGTCATTTATATACACAGGTATATTTGTATTCGATAATTGATGTTCGAAACAACTCATAATTTCCAACTGTATTCCCAGGCTCCCTCGATTAGTTTTAAAAGCCACAACTAATAAAAATGTAAATTGATTTTCTTGCTAATTGTGTTTTTTCATGTAGCAACATGAACGCATACTAAACTGTTTAGTTGTAGTTAAAGCCACAATAGCAATGTAAATATGGAAGTTTTAGTATAGGAAATCGCTCTGTTCGAGAAACAATTCGAGAGTTTAAAATTGTACGCTTGAACAGACCTGACTTTTCAGATCTGTTCACAAGTACAATTAATCTCTAATTGTTTCGAGAACGTAATCAGAAGGGTAGCATAAATGTAAGCTTCTGCTAGTTTAGAATAGTGAAGAAAAATTGTTTGAAATCGTGCACAATTCGACAAAAGTATCATAACGTGATTACTTTCGTGAATCATTAAATGTTGAATGAATACTTACAGTTTCGAAGCAAACGCAACAGGGAATACATTCCACGATTTGTTCAATCCTTTGCATGGTGGCAGTTTTGTTGAACAATTTTAGCACAAAGTCAAGGCAACACGACGCCATCAGTTCATGTTTTTCCAAGCCGGCCACTACACTAGCAACCTAAACAAAGCGGTTTCTGGCTTAGTACTGACATCAGTTGCCAACAATTGTCCAGTTCAGTTGTAGTAACTGAAATCTGACAACATTCCAACACAGGAACTCCTGCGAAATTCCCAAACTATTATTTCAAGTTTCATGGCGAATGTCAGGTTGTCGAGGCGATGTGGCAACTTTCTACTTGAATGAAGTGCACGTTTGACCATTTCTCCGTTTCTTGTTTGCATCCATAATTTTGTCCACTGTAGTCAAAACTATGTTCGTGTATACTTGGAGGTAGAATTCTGAGAGAGATAGACGAAAACTTTGAAGAAAATCGATGCATTGTCCGTCTGCATGTTTGAACACCGCGCGGTGAGCCGTGAGTGATACAATTAAAATTTAATTGTACAGCTTGCGAATACAATTGTATCGCTACCCGTATGATTACTAACAGTGCTAATTGTGTTCTTTCATGTAGTAACATAATAATAATAATAATAATAAACGGTATTAATAGTGCCTTTTCTAAAATAATTCAAAGACACTGAAAAAACTTACAGAAATTCATTCAAGCTCAAAAG
>JANVCH010031442.1:0-11568 GCA_025505405.1 Epizoanthus rinbou
ACAGCCAAGCTATTTTGTTTGTAACGTATTAGCCAAAGGGGGGAATTGGGGGGGGGGGTGTGATATCTCACGATTTTGTACCGACTTAATAAAATGTAGATGTAAATAGGACCCCCATGATTTTCCATATGCTTACAGATAGAGTCTTGATCATTGGCATGCATAATGCATATAGCTTGCACCTAGCTAATCAGTTTCCATGGCAACAGTGACATGTTGAGTTTTTTAATGTTGGCCTGGTAACAGTCAATACAAGTACATCCATAAAAAAATAGGTAAGAACCAAAATATTGTAATTTGCATATTGAATATGTTAGTTTATTCTGCTTAAATTATAGATGCTAACATCATTGAATTAGTGTCAAACAATTTATTGCTGTTAGCCTACAGTTACCAGACATTTCATAGCAATTGTTCTAATGGTAAAAGTATTGGATCAAAAACCTTGGGGGGGGGGTGGTCAAATTCATCCTCCCCTGGCTGTTTGCCAATTGTGACAATCATATTTGCATACAGTTGAATTAGGTCAGATGGGTTTACTTACCATTTCCAGGATAGTCTGCCGAAATGACGTACATTGTAGAGAACACGAAAAAAGTGCGACGCTGTTTTATTGCTTTTAGAAAACATTTGTTTGAATGCGGCCAGATTGCAAGAATACTATTATTAATAAAACTTTGTATTAAAAACAAGGTGAAAGGTTTTTCTAAGAGTTTTTCTAAACGTTTTCGAACTTTCTTTACGAGTTTATCAGTTTTTGGGTCATGTTGCCAGCGATCGAAGTTCAATTATGAACAAGTCTGATCAACACGGCAGGGCTTTTAATATGATCAAGCACAATGAACTGAAGGATCACAGCCAAGCCAAGTCCGGCCGATGATTGTTTTGCTTTGTAGAGCAAGAATTAAAAATATAACGGAGAAATAAATTAAAGGTGGAGTACTTACCAAAAAGGACAGCAGAATGGTATTTCTTTGTGAAGCAACTGCATCTTGCCAACTTTCGTGTTTGTTGGAACCAAACTGTCAATGACAATGATGAACACCGTCGCCAACTCGTCTTTAATTTGAATGTATAAGTTTGGTCTAGATAAGTACTCTGGACATTAGCTGCAGTAAACGAAAACACTTGTCCTTAAATTTGTCTTTGCATCGCCACGTGCCATTCATGTAGTGATGTACAACAGAAAACAACAGAAACAGAAATTTGCCGAAGCAGTAAAATCAATCGATAAAGGTTTCCAGCTCTGATTTTCGATTCCATTACGAAGGACACTTGCATGTATGTTGCTTGCAGATAGTTGTACAAACTAAACCGGTTATAAAGTGGCTGGATGGCATGAATGGTTCACAACATTTCACAAACTCTAAACTGGCAAAGATTGTGCTAGTATGTGACGTCAAGCGTTGTTTCTGTCCTCTGAGAGAACATGGACCCTTAGCCAATCAGAGCGCGCGTTGTATCTTGTCTTTGATTTGATCTGCGATTTGCGGAATTTATTAAATAAAGTAGATATAACACGTGCGCTGATTAGTTAAAATCCGTTTACCATAACTCGAAAAACATGGCTGCGTTTATTTTATAAAAGAAATAGAAAACATTTCTCGTGTTTTCCATTTAGTTATGGTAACACTCGTGCAAGTTTGTGAGAACGCGAAATGCAGGTAGCTGTAGAAACACTCGCCTTCTGCTCGTGCTACCACAACTATTTATTGTTCTCCCAAACTTGCGCCGTAGGATAATATCACTTGGGTATATTGATAATCCACAACATAATATTTATTTTAAAAGCCGCTTTACCGTGGTGTCCACTGCTAGTAGTAACAAATTATATTCAACAACTGAATCTGTTGAATTGTGGAAAGCTATGTTTCTTGCATGTAGACATGATTCCAAATATTGATTTAGAAACGGCAGTAAATTCTACAAAAGCAGCCAAGTTTGAACACGGGACTATTTCCCGCTAAGTTTATAATTTATCGAGTAGTAATATCAGTCACATCAGTAAATCGGTGTCCAAGCCATGTTGCTTTCAAAGCTATACGTACTGTATACTTAGCATAAAATGTTTGCTGGAATTTTATTTAAAGTATTTGATTGAAGATTTTCTAGATTTGTGGAATTTATGTTTGCAAAAGGCATCTTATCCTAAAAGTTATTCCCGCTCCATCAGGAGACGCGCATTAGTAGGTAAGATCTTTGACTCCCAACCAGAAGGTCCCAGGTTCAATCCCCGGCCTTCCCGTGGGTTGTATTTGTGCGACCAGTTGAGTGACTGTTCTTTCGCCACACCGCCTTATCTATTCTCTGGACGTTCTATCGGGGGACTTAAAAGAACCCACGTACTTGTCGATAAGAGTAGGGTAGTAATCACGGTGTTGTGGCCTGTATCTACATTGTAACTGGCAGCTGTCGTGTTGGTGCCCTATGACATTGTAAAGCGCATCGAGACGTTACGTGCGATGCGCTATATAAAACGATCATTTATTATTACTATTATTTATTTGTTATCACACTGTAGCTGTTTACACTCAAATTAACAGTAAAATAAAAAAAATGGTTTCAGAACACACCCTGGAACCGTTTTGAAAATCTTGGGATGTGGGTTGCAAATAACCCCCTTATGCCTTCTGGGGCTACTAGAACTGTAAACTAAATCATTCAAAAACAACCCCTAAAAGTTACCAATATGGGTGTGGCACCGGCATATTTTGACTATTAAAAGTTACCAAAGAAATGCACGGAAACAAGCAGCAAATCCAGGGATCAACGAACCAAAAAACGGTCTAAAAGTTACCATGATCTCTCAGACACCCTAAGCGTTACCAAAATCCGGAATTTTAACCCCTAAATGATACGACGAGCATCCCCGACAAGTCAAGCATGGGAGTCAAGTAGTAGAGTCGGAACTTCAACAACTATGTGGAGGCATAAGGGGGGGGGGAGGCGAGGTATTTGACTCCGCCCCTTCGATATGTTTCAAAATTATCTTTGGGGTATTACTTTTTCGTCATGAAATCTTTAGCAGCTGTTTTGTGTTATTAATCTTTAAAACGATTTTTGAAGTCATTTCGAAGTTCTATGTTTCCAAAAATTCGTAAAGTTGAATTTTTCTTTGCAGTTTTGTCCAAGAAATGGATATTTTGTGCTTTTAAACATGCTCATGTAGTTCATCTACACAGTTTGTGCATTTCTAATCATTTTTTAGTATAACACGTTGCCTTCTTATGAGCTATATTTGGAGCAGTAAGAAAAAGAAAACAAGTTTGCTAAAATAATACAACACAAATAATTATAAAACTTATTTTATGCATTGTTTTGGTTTTTGTAGCTATGGAAACCAATTGACAGGCACGTGACTATTCTTAAGTTAACGATGAGAGACCAGTGACCACTCGTGTAAAATTTGAGAACGACTGGGTGAACCGTTCTGAAAATCATGGGGGGGAGAGGGGTCTGAATGCCTTCCTCCGTGCCTTCGTGTTACAAAGAAAAGGCCACCCTCGATTCCAGGGCTTTTTCCTTGTTTCAAGGAAAAGCCATGGGATCAAGGTTTAAAAGGATATAGTAAATTTAAGTTTTTATGGCGCCATTATATTCCTCAAGATTCAATGGCGCTTTACAATGATAAAAAGTCTTGTATATAAGTAGATCTTAGAAAAAATATTAAAATTACTTCTGATTAAAATTAATCAATTAAATATTGTATGGTGAATATTAGATATTTGTACATCTTTAACTGAATACGTTAGGTCATCAAGAAACAGTGCTGATAATCACTGATGCTGATTTACTCCGCATTATTCTTGTCTACAGGGATGTACACCTACAAAGCTTTCAGATAAAACTTTGTATCCCACATTTGCGCGTACGATTGGAGTCGAGGAATCTGTGACACCCACAATACTTAGCGTGCTTCGAAAGTTCAACTGGAAGCGCGTGGCAATTGTGTACGAAAATAAAAACCAGTACCAAAGCTTGAAGAGAGATCTCATTGCTAACTTCGATAAATTTGGAATCGAGTATCCGGTAGTCGTGCAGGCGCCAGAGTTTGCAACTGATGACGAGAACTCGTACGATAGCGTCCTAGCAGCCATCAGGAAAGATGCACGAAGTAAGTTATATTAATAATAACTTTATTTAAAAACTCTCCCGAGGGTTTGTCAGGTTTATTTACAATGCTCTAATCCAAAATTGAATATATGATGGATCTAAGATAAAAATATAATGAGTCGGTAGAGTCCAGATAACCGCATGAGACGGATTGGAACGAGTACAAATATCCTAGGATAGGATAATCCTGTAGGTTAATAATAATAATAATACTAATAATAATAAGTTTATAGCAAAATTTTACATTAAATATCGAAAACTGTAGGTTGGTTATTTGTATAGTAGGAAGTAAAGTAGGAAACTCGCTTAAAAGATTTCGAGGTTTGGAACATCCTGAATACAGCTGTGCGATACATCTCTTATTGAACAGTATAGTGTGTAGGGTTAAAGAACTCCTACAAATCTACAAAGCAACACGCAACCTCCGATCCTCTAATAAGAACCTGCTTAAGAAACCTCCTTGTAGACTCGAGTCTTTTGGCGAACGTGCTTTCTCAGTTGCTCCCCCTGATCTTTGGAATTGACTGCCTCTGCATATCAATATATTCAAGAAACAGCCAAAAACTTATCTATTTAAACAGAGTTTTAACTTCGTTTGATCAATACGATCAATTCTACTAGTATTATTTCTTTATATGTTTCGTAATATGTACCAGTCTTCAATAAGGCGCTTTAGAAATTTATTATTATCATTATTATTATTATTATTAATTAAATATGAAAGGCACTGAGTGATTAGTTCAAATGAGTAGCAGCCAGGTTTATAAACGAGTAATTCCTGCTTTTCTTTCAATTTACTCGATGAACCAACAGAGCGAAATATTTTTGAACTGTATTGTGATCAAAGAGCGATATTCACCGACTGTTTCTTGTTCCATGCAGTTGTTTTTCAAAAGGTCGCGTAACTCTTTCTTTCTCTGTCTTTCTTTACTCGGAGAGGACCATCCATCGGGCCTGTGAACATGACTTTTTTCTTTACCTGTTTCAGATATCGCTACCACAAGTTTAGGATCTTGGCTTTAATTAAGCAAGGTCTATAACTATATGTAGTACTCAAAATTTGCATCCTCGCCGCGCTTTGAACTGATTGAGAACTCAATCATTAATATTTCAATAGGAGCTCGATTTCTGTTTTGTTTAAAACTCCAACCGTTAGATTTGTAACACGCTTGGCAATTTTTCATTGGCCAAGAAATAATCTTAAATTGTCGACTAGTGTATTGCGAATTTCGACTGATCTACGACATATCTACGGCAACACTGATCAGGGCTAATCTTGAGATATTCTAAAAAGCGTTTGATCAAAAGTCGTCCTGTCAGATAGATAGATAGAAACTTTATTTAAGTGTCAAAACTTCTAGCAGACTTGTCAGACCTTGTCAGACCTTCCTTCCAAACTATAATGACAAATTTCTGCTAGTGTGCTGCAAGCTAGACTACGAGTTGTCCTTCTCTCCCCTCCGTAATCAGTCGAGAGTTGCCAAATATAAAAGTTGCACAGCACGCGAAAGGCGAGAAGAATGGGACGAAGAAAAATCAATTCTCCCTCTCGACGGATTACGGAGTGAAAAGAGGGACTGCTAGTTGACTAGCTACAAGCTATCATATCCGATCCGATTAATTTATCGCTGATCAAAAATCTGGAGTGACCCGACGAAAATCGGCTAGTTGTGCAACGGGCTTATAATATATCTTCTACTGTGAACCAGTTTGGTACACTTCTCAAAACAACAAGGTTAACAAAAAGGAGGAGGATTGTACCTGTATAGCTCACCGAGAACTATTGAGTTCATTTTGAACTGTAGTGCTTTTTAAGGCGCATATCGCTAGGGCGTGAAGCTAAATATCTATGGAGGCGTCGATTGCAAAAATTAATGATTATTACTCAGTGTTGGACTGTGAAGCCACCGAAATTCAGAAATTTTATGATAACAAGAGTTCATCGCTTTTGTCACTAATTCGTTGTGCTTGACGCACATAAAACCTTAGCAATGTGGGTGGATATCTTCAAAGTCACTCCATCATAATACTCAAATGGAATTAGTTGAAGCAAAGTTTGGATAAACTGAAGTTGAAGTCAAACAAAACATATGAAGTAATAGTTGTTGTCATGGCAACTATATGATATACTTTTACTTGACCATCGAAGCACGAAAGGATCAGGGATTCGGCTTTAAGCCGTTGTCTGTTTAAACAGAGTCATCCTTGGATTAGTTTAGAGCTTAGAAATAAACTGATGGTAATTAACTGACAAGTATCGTTATCTCTTCTTAAAGTTACACTAACCCGGAATGTTTGCCAATGCGAGCGAATGGCATTGGATATTGGTGTTCAGACAGAGACCGAGTTAAGTATTTAATGGACATCAGACAAAGTGCTTCATCTGACAACAAAGGCGCTGTTGACACTTCACTACAGAACTAAAGGCATCAATTAATGGCTTTCTATAGCTATGGGACTGCAAAAACACTTTGCTCAGACCGATATTTGTTGTGGATTCCAAAAGACGTTTGCGTTATGACAATGATAAATAGAAACACACGTCCTTATATATGTATTAAGTTTCTAAATAGAAATTGTTGAGTTTCGTTTAACGTTTATGGTCTCTCAGTAACCCTTTGTATACATGTCAACAAAATGCGCACTTCATTGCGAAATTTTAATCACCCAGTGTGATATAGGTCCTTTAGTACAAAGGTCTTCCAGCATTGACAAAAGATCGCTGCTATCTTCCCTTGTCTATCGTATAGATATTTGGCATTTTTGCTTGAAATACTGTTTATTATCTTAGCCCAGTGTTTCGTCTTCCTCGTTATCGAGAGACAAACTAGAATGTGTGTTACCAACTAGAAGTCTTGCGGCAAATATAAATGTTGGAAGAAAAAAGGAGTAATTATAAAACTATGTAAGAAAGTAGACCAAATGTCTTCGCTCCCAGTTGCCACACCAGTATACTTCGCTTGTTATGTTGTATGAGTCTAAATATTGTTTGACTTTGAACAAGGACAATAAAAAATACTTTTCTCATCCGTCCTTCATTCCTCTTTTGCTCTGACATAGCGCTAGCTCTCGAAACGTCAGCTTAACTTTTCCACCGTTATCGCGAAAAAATAATATATCAACTTTTAGTTGATGGATCTAACCACTCGTCTTACTCGCCTCGTAGAAAATCTAGTTGTTTTAGAACTTTAGATGACCAACCAGCCCAATGTTAGATCTATGCAGAGAAAGACGCATGCAGAAAAACTGTTTTCATGAACATTTGGCTTCCAGGATAACAGTAGCATGGATCCATTCACTACAGTACAGACATGTCACATGAATTATGAAGTACCAAGGACAATTTTTTACAGTACTGCAAATTTGGTGTCACACATTTTAACATTGACTAACCATGAATAGTTGTAATGATGTTAGATTAGTTCTTTCAAAATATATTTGGTCAGATACAAATATTTCAAACTTGTATATGATTAATATGAAGTGAAAAATGTTAGTGTCGTTTGGAAAAACTTTATTACATTTTTTGCATGGACATGTATGTCGGCATACCAACATCAGTAACGCAGTCGCTTTCTTATCTTTCTATGTTTATCAAAATTATATTCTTGTATTTTTCATTTTGCTCTTAAATTTTATCTGGATATAGTTGTAATGCGCGTTTGAATATTTTTACAGAATTTGCACATTATAAGATGAATAAAGTTAAAGTTAAAATTAAGTTAAAGTTCCGTTTCTAGCGACAATAAAACGGTTCTGATAAAACAGTGTGGTTTCCAAGAGTCAGATTTTGTACAACTTCATAACCGTAAATATACCATTACAAATGCCAGGTTTAAAGCTGAAGATCATTACATAGATTTTTTCCGGACATGGTATAAAGAAACTGATTATTTATTACCAACAGCGGAACCGAGCACAACAACGACACTGTCCGGCTGACAACTGCCTTGTCTTGGAATTGTGTTACGATGCGAGTGGCGTTTGTGTTTGCGTTTGATTTTCTGAAAAATGAAAGCACTCACGAATAATTGTGCATGTCAAGTGCTAAACATTTGATTTCGGTATGAAGTCCCTAACATATTAATAAAAGTGAAGCTAGGATGGTTTACAAAGTTTTGTTGAATATATAGAGTTTTGTTTACACTAACTTTAACTAAGTTACCGCGAACAATGCCGCGGGAAAAGAAATGCAAACCTCGTTGGAGAAGCTTACCTGGTCCGGGAACGTTGAGCTTTGACAATTTCTCATATCTTGCGTTGCCTAACATAGAGTATTTAGCATTTCCTTCAAGTCCAGTTCTGGTGATTCTGTCGTTTTGCAGATAGCGTGGACCCGGACTGCAGTCATTTGTAAGAGCGTGCATGTGGCGAATGCCAAAACTCGCTGCTGGTTTTCTATATTTTGTGAAGTCGTGACTCAAATAGGAGCAGGTGGTAGGAAGCATGTATTTTCCAGGCCCTGGGCCACGGAACTTGGCACCAATTGATGGCAAGTTGACTTTATCGCCAGCGTTGCTGTCCGGCATGTTGATGAAGTGAATGAAAAGTTCTTGTCCCAATTAGCTTTGTCACTTTCACTGAATGAAGGCTGGTCGTCTCAGTCGACGCTTTTACCATATTTTACCATTTCAATGAAGTAATTTTCATGTGATTTAGATATAGGTGCTATTGTTCCTGTGTACAACTTAATCCCATGTGTAAATTAGACGCTATTCAATGTAAGCCGTTGCTATTGTTTATATCAACGCTAAGTTTACTTTTCTGCCTCAATTCACGCGCGGTTCTTTACCGTCTGATAAACGCAGCCTGTCGTTAAAAGAATTGAAAGAAATCTTGATATCTCAAGCAAAAAAATATTTATTTGTTTTCTTTAGTTGTGATTACCGAAAGCAAAATATCAGTTAGAGGATACTCAAGAAAACTATGTTTAATTTAATCTTAAAAAAATTCATTCAAATAGTCTAATTGGACAGTTTATTGTAGCGTAGAACAAAAGTATTGAGCACATGTTGCTCAATTTTGAATACTAATGCGGTCTTCGATCTGGAATACTCTCATTATCTTTTGCTTTAAATCTGGTTCCAATGGAAGTGAAAGTTAGTAAACTGTATCTGCTGCTAAAGTTAGTTATATAGAAGTATGTATTTTAAGATTTGCTAAACATTTTAAATAGTTAATTCGTTCTCTGACTTAGTTTGAATGGAGGTATTGAAAAATTAGTGGTTTCCATGGCAACTTCTTACTTAGTTTTTAGCTGGCTTGCGAAATTTTCAGCAGATTAGCATATGTTCAACAACTCCGCTTTGAAAAGAGAAAGGTAATGCTCAGTGATAATGTCCACATCGTTCCGGCAAGAAACTATATATCTATCTCAACTCTGGTAGACTAAATAGGTTTTCAACGTCGGAGAGAGTAATTATAGGATTTAGGAACTAGATATTTTTACGTGTAATATTTACCGCGAGTGTGGTGAAGGTAAAATATTTGAGCTTCATTTTACGTTCCAAGAGCTAGCCCTTCGACAGCAAAAACCAATACAAAGAAGTGCAACTTTCGAATAAAAATAAAATACAAATAAAGAAGAAAGTACCAGAATATAGAAATTGATGCCTAGATCATCAGTAACGTAAAAATTGTGATGTGATGGAATATATTTGATCCATAAGAAGTTAGAATACTATAAAGTCCCGAATTGAGTAACGACCCTCGCTACTTTGGGATTTAGCAGCCTTTGGCTGACATTACTGTCGGGGGGGGGGGTCGTTACCTTCGGGTGCCAAAATATGTTAAGAAATAGGTCATGATTCACGAAACATGCCAGAGAAAGTGATGCATTTATTTGATATAAAACATCCGCCAGTTTCTTTGTTTCCAATGTCACACCCCAGGGGCGGATCTAGAGATTTTGAAATGGGGGTGCACCATTTCAAGAAAGGGTTGGATAAAAACGAGCGCCAAAGGCGCGAGCACCTAGGCGGGTCCGGGGACATGTTTCCCCGGAAATATTTTAAACTAGAGTCTCTAAAATAGCATTTCCTGAACTTTCAGTACGTTTTTCATTATATATTTATTAGGAAGTACCGCATCTCAAATATTAAAATAAAAAAATTGGACTGAACTCCCCCCTAGATCCGCTACTGCTCCCTCCATCATCATTCTTCAAACCCGCAATCTGTCTTTTCAAGTTATTTTTTTTCGCAAAGCTTTCAATCCTTTTTTGACGCTGGTTTTATAGTCACAGGGAATTTCTATGCCGCCTCCTTGAACCCAGTTACCCTCTGGGGCACTTCTTGATTGCCCAGTTACTTTGGCATAAACAGTTATGTTCCCATTTGCCATTAGTCGGTGGTTTACAGAGCACCTTCGCCAAGGCATCAGTATTATGTCCAATATGAACAGTGAGATTGATAACAAGTTAAAGTGAAATATAGTTGTTGTTTTTCTGTTATTTTTGCGTTGGAATCGAGTCAATTTCACATTGGACGTACACTGATTCGTTTAATATATTTTATAAATTTCACACATTTCGGAGCATAAAAATCTTTAAATTTCCACGTTATAACTCACATTGTATTCTGGTATACTTTATATTAGCAAAAATAAGACAATGAAAATTTATTACATTTTGCGTTACGGGGTTTATTACATTTTGTGTAAAAAGGTATTACATTTTGTGTCATAAGTTATTACATTTTGCGTCATAAGTTATTACATTTTGCGTTACTATTACATTTTGTGTCAGTTATTACATTTTGTGGCGTAACAGTGACGGTAGAACAACTCTTCAACATTTAAACAGATATTTGCTCGTATATCTTGATAGTTTACTAACAGTTGATAGTTGGTGACTATAGAACAACTCTTCAACGTTTCAACAGATATTTGCTCGTATATCTTGATAGTTTACTAACAGTTGATAGTTGGTGACTGTAGAACAACTCTTCAACATTTCAACAGATATTTGCTCGTATATCTTGATAGTTTACTAACAGTTGATAGTTGGTGACTATAGAACAACTCTTCAACATTTCAACAGATATTTGCTCGTATATCTTGACAGTTTACTAACAGTTGATAGTTGGTGACTGTAGAACAACTCTTCAACATTTCAACAGATATCGTATATCTTGACAGTTTACTAACAGTTGATAGTTGGTGACTGTAGAACAACGCTTCAACGTTAACATTTCAACAGATATTTGCTCGTATATCTTGATAGTTTACTAACAGTTGATAGTTGGTGACTAGATACTAGATACTTATAAAACAATGCAAATTAGAAAAAAATACTAAAGTATGAAAAAAACGCAACACTTCCCCAACCGCAAGCAAAAAATGTTTACAGGTTACGAACTGGAATCGAACCCACATCCTTTTGCTGTCAAAACCCACGCCTTACCACTACGCCGCGTAACTGACAATTTATATCCGTGTGAAAATAAGATATTGATA
>JANVCH010031553.1:0-11565 GCA_025505405.1 Epizoanthus rinbou
GTTTTTCATAAATTCGGCACGTTTTTCATAAATTCGGTACGTTTTTCATAAATTCGGTACGTTTTTCATAAATTCGGAACGTTTTTCATAAGTTGGGCACGTTTTTCATAAATTCGGCACGTTTTTCATAAATTCGGCACGTTTTTCATAAATTCGGTACGTTTTTCATAAATTCGGTACGTTTTTCATAAATTCGGCACGTTTTTCATCTCTTTATCTTATGTATTATTTGTCTGTATTACAGGTTTCAATGATGGAGAACCAGGGTTTTACAAAATATCTTATCTGTCTTGCGGTCTTTGATCTGGATTCTGGTGAAAATGGCAACATTAGCTATAGAATCGACACTGGTAATGATGCTGGGCTATTTGACATTGATTCAAGTTTGGGGATTGTGTCTGCTAAGTCCCTGGATTACGAGAAGCAACAGGTCCATACTTTAGTAGTACGTGCAACTGATCATGGGACACCGCCGAAGAGTGCAGTCACAACCGTGAAGGTCTTTGTTAAGGATGCAAACGATGCTCCTAAGTTTTCACAGGACTCTTACGAAGGTATGTTGGAATATAGATGATTGTTTGGTTAGTTGCATTAGTTAGTTTTGTGAGGCATATATACATGCAGGTATACTATAAATTATGGGGGTACATAATAGCCCATTTCCGAATTACGCTCCAGTTCCTGTAAACAAAGGTTTCAAATCGAGACCTGGTGCTAAAACTACAGTAATATATGAGACTTTAGAACCAGGCCTCGATTTGAAACCTTTTATCGCAGGAACTGGAGCGTAATTCGGAAATGGGCTATTGATGTAGTTAAAAAAGTGATAGATCAGGTGTAGACACTTATATGCAGTTAGTAGCACTCATAATATTCACGGTGCATATATAAAGACGGATTTACACGCTACGATTTGTCGGCCCGATTTTGAGCCGGTAATTAGGTTTTATTGCTTTATTGTTTTAACCCACTCTGAGGTGGACGGAGAACCTTAACAGGTTTTGTAACCCAATTGACAAAGGTCTCTGAGAGCCTACGGTTTAACGTCCTAATCACAAAAGACGTGAAAGTCTAACCATTTGCAGATGTTAGAGCAAAGGCAGCACCTTCTCCTCAGTTATTTTAAGACCCTGAGTGTTGGTCCGGCCAGGACTCGATCCACCGACCACCCGCATGTGAGACCGATGCTCTACCAACTGAGCTAACTGGGATGCGGTTAATGCCAACAGTAAAACCCGTAGCAACCACTCTTTCAAGCTTAGACATATTTCTACACGAATAAATGCCTATATAAGTTTTCTTTTTTTCCCAGAATAATCCCATTGTGGAAGGACCTCTCCTTTACCACTGTAACTGCAACCAGTCGAGAATCCTTCCAACAACTAGTGTTACCTGAAATCAGATCCTTCCATGCTTAATATTGCTGTAATTTTGCTTCTATTATTATATTATATTATGTTCATTATTGCTGCAATCTGATGTACTTGTAACTATATGCTTCCTTAGGGTGCATTCGTTTGGCACTATTCTGGAATAGTAATAGTCGGAATAAATCAGAATATGCCTTCGTTTGGGAGCTGTTCCTGTTCCAGAATACATTCTGTGTATTCTGTTCCAGGTAGCAGAATGACCAGAATGTATTCTATGTGTTCCTATTCTAGAATAATAATAACCCAAATGAATGTTCTCTTAGCGTCATTAGCGTTGCAGGGTTATGGTATCACTGGTACATTTCTCATCATGTCAGAGTCGGGTGGATCACGTGTTTTGTTATGTTGAGAGCATTTTGCCATTGTCAGAGCAAAATAAAAGGAAGGCTGTTTTATCTGAAGCTAAACGTAATCTTGTAGGATGGGGATTTGTTGTTTTAATTATAAAATTCTTTAAATTCTGTTTCAGGCCTTAGTTTGAAATGTGAATACAATAACTGTTTCATTACATTATTATTATTATTATTATTATTATTGTTATCATTATACATTCTGAAACATCTTCAGTCTTAATTACATACCCTTTGTTTGTTCTTTTCATATATGTATTTTGTTCTCTAGGTCATGAAGAGTTGTACTTGATTATCCATAACATTGATGGGGCAATGCTTAGATCAAGAAAGGTATTTTTTTAATTGGAGCCTTCTTGAATAGTAGGCTGTCAAGGAATAAGTTTGTTAAAATGTGTCTCTGCTGTATTTCAAGGCTCAAACAGTACTCAGTCTTCTGGCCGAGGCCCCAACGATCTACATCATAGCAACAATTGATCACATCAACGCACCGTTAAGTAAGTGTAATTTTGAGACACTGAAATTTAGTTCAGGTTGTTCTCAGAACTGTTCTTGGTAGCAATTATATCATTGGGTATCTGTAGTATTGTTATGAAAACCTGTCAAGTAGTCATATGAAATCTGCTTTTTCATAGCAATGCCATTGTCATTACCTTTACAATTGCCAATACCATCGTCATTACCAAATTACCGTTATCATTCTATTCTTATCGCCATGCATCAATACTACCATTACCATCACCTTACTGTTACTTACTAGTTCCAGTACCATTACCATAATTGTACCACTGGCATTATTATCACTACATTAGCATTACCTTACCAATACACTGTCTGTCATTGCCACAGGATATCCAATTATCTTACCATTGCCGTAACTGTTACCATGACCTTACCATTGTCCTTTGGAGTTCTGGTAAAGAATCCACATCGTAATTTACTCTAGAAGCAACAGTTGGTCATACCACCAACATGTCACCGACTCATGTTACTCCTGTTTTGTTTGTTTCAGTTCACCACGTAAAATTAGTTTCTTCCATCTTTCCAGGTCAGCAGCAACAAAAGCAACTTGCAATATGCTGGTATTCATGTGCTGGTTTTCCTATGCTGGTTTTCCTATGCTGGTTTTCATGGTTTTCATAACAAAATACATCAGGTTCTAAAAATAAAAATAATTCTGCTTGTGTTCATGCCATCTCGACCATAGTCTTTTACAGCATTTTGACGATTTTTTTTGTATTCTTCTTTGTGTACAAACATATATTTTGTTAAGTACTCTATTTATTCATAGATAAAACGTGTGTATTCATACGTCGTGCCTAGCCATACACATACGCTGTCTTGTAAAAAAATAATAAATAAATGAATGTTCGTGCTTTTCTGTATTCCTGTTACAGTTTGGGATCAGACAAAGTGCAGTCGGTTCAACTGGCTATGGTATGATGTCACAACGTTTGAACTTTACACTGAAGAAACGTCATATGAGAATTCTCTGCTCGTGCAGCAGTCGGGAGCGTTAGCACTGAGTTCATTAACCCATGTCATGAGAAGCTTAACAAGCAATGCTAAAGGAATATTTCTGCTTATAGCAGAGCATCAGTTAGATGAGAAGGACAACACTTCCTACTTTGGTATGTTATAGGGAACCGTAAATTTTGAACTGCCGCATTTTGTGCTTCTAAACTATCAATAAACGCAACCGTTGGATTACAAACCACATTTTGGCAGCTTTACCTACCTATCATCATGGCCAATGATTTAGCTCTTACCCCCCCCCCAAAAAAAAAACAACAACAACAACAACAAGCCACCCAAAATAATCCCATCCTATATCCCTATCAATACCTTTATATTCCTTTGACACATGCATATCCCTGGCTGCAAATGCAATATATTGGTGTTTTGTGTATCTAGTTCGACATTACAATTATTAACAGCAAAACTGAAATGTATTCATATACAGGAATATCCTTGTCAAGATATTAGATTTTGTAGCTGACACTGCGTTTGGCCACATATTAGGAAGTTGCGTGCACGACTCAAGTGGGACAAATCCGATTTGTGTTTCTGAGCCAAGTTGCTTGACAGTGGGTCAACTATAACCCAGAATTAAGCTAAATTTTAAATTCGATTTCTTTTGTCTAGAAATACGTAATCAAGTGCCTGTAAAGTATAATTGAAATATTCCTCACAAATCCTGTTATGTAAACTCGATATCACAGTCTACCTCATTCTACAAGGCAGTGAACTCAATCATGTTTTAAAATGTGAACCCTGCGTTAATGGTAACCCACTTTTGAGCAACGGGGCAATAGATATAGTTATTCAAAACGAATTTATCAATTACTTAAACCATATTATTGAGGCTGTGAAACAAGAAAGGCACCAATTTCTGTGTGTTGAACACCAGGAGCACAAAACAAAACACAAGAACAATCTTTTTACTAGCCATCATTTTTTACCAGTAATCAAATCTTTGCCAGTTCTTCAGATGTGTCTCTGGTCGTGATTTGTTATGGATGTAGCTTTATTCTCCCATAGGCTTTTCATTCCAAGACTGCTATAGTACATGCAGAGAAAAGTTCTTGGTAAATAGCGAGCTGACACTTCGGGCGCAACTTACCGAGTTCACAGACCACAAACTCATTAAGTCCAAAAAGGTAAGTAGTATATACCCCTCAGCATTAGGTTTGGAATTCATGGGTTGTAGCTCTTCTAGTATTCAAGATATTGTATTGTAGCGGAAATGTAGGATTTTTACTAGTTTGTGGTATATTTCATTACAAAAATGTTCATGATTACGTTCTTCGCATTTCTGTCATTAAATCATCATACTAAACTGCAACTATTTTAATGTTTTGATTTAATGACACCGACATAACATTGGAATAATCATGGATCTCTCATCTCTTCATTACATTACCGAAGATCTTGTACTGATAATCATGGATGTCTCATCTCTTCATCACACTACCCAAGGTTTTGTCCTGATACTGATCATGGATGTCTTATCTCTTCATCATAGGGAAATGATGGCGTAGAGTATCTTCGAATTCCTGTGGATGGTGCAACACTCAAGCAGTTTATTGAGCAGCAGGAAGCCGAGAACAAACACTGACAGACTGGACATGTCAGGAATACGTTAGCTTATATAAATATGTGTATGGCTAATTAATCTAATTTAATTTAAAATATAGAGTTTATTTATTCCTGTAGTTGGTCAGTTGTGTTGGAATATCTGCGTCAATCGTGATAAATTGTTATATTTGCAAAGCCATGAAAATACGTCTTTTGCCGTTTGTCTAATTTGTTGGGAAGAGAAGAGGACACAGTAGTAAAATGTATTTAACAATTCAATTTGTCAATTTGTGTATTGCCAGTTGACGTATTCAAGGATGGCACGTACCAGTGGATTATGAAGATTATGTAAATATATATAAAATATGTTGTCGTTATTTCTAGTTTCTTAGGAAAACCAGTTTCCCTTTTCTTGTAAATGATTATATTCTGCTGATGGCCAGTGACTTTTTAAGCTATTCAAGAAAGTAACAACTCAACCACACCTAAACCGGCTGTCAGAGTTATTACCAACTTACTGCAGGTCTGGGGAAAGTCTAAATTTGAAAAACCCATAGGATTCCAATACTTTAATCTGTGTATTAGTACTGTGGAATTGTCTTCAACCTTGTTCCCAGTGATCTCGGTAGTAACTGTGACTGTTTGCATAGAGAATACCCTGGCAAACAGCATATTACATGATTAAATCTCCAAAAATCGTGGAGATTTTTAATTAATTCGAAATGGCCACATTAAAGTCAAGCCTGGAAATTTTGGGATCATGCGATCTTCTGTTTGTCAGGATCTTGTCTTTAGAGACGGCCATATTGAATACCAAGAAGATCGTGGGAATGAGATTGGAATTGCCCTAATTCGCCCTAATTCTCTATTTAGTTATCACTTCTATTAACCTCAACTACTGCTAGAAATCTTATGAAAGATGCAAGTCACTTTGTTAACTTCAAGATCATTTTATTAACTATTATTTACAACTACACCGAATACCTGACACACTCATTTCATCGATCTGGCCTAGGGCAAGAACGAGGGGCTCTGAGAACTCTCTGGCGCAAGTGTAGTCAAAACCTGGTTAATTAGCCTAGGCTTGGTTTTTCTCTTTTGCGCACACATGATGGCGAGCGAGTTTCCCAGAGTTCTTCTTGCCGTCCGTCAGCCATTCGCTAAAGAGAATAGCTCTGGAGTCCAGATTGGATAAACAGGTGTTCGAGAAGGCCTGGATACCCTAGCCTGCGCACTTTCTTTTTCCTCCCCTAGGAAGAACTAGCAGTCTAGTGTATGGATTATACCCCTCTTACCCCCACTGAAAGTAAGACTTGAAGACCCCGGCCAGTGTACGCGAAATTTCTAATAGCCTGCTGCGAGTGAATCATGCACCAAGTAAGTGACAGGGCTTACTTTTGTATAATTGTGGCGGGAAATGTCGTGCTGATTGACAGTACTAACTACGAATTCCTTGGACAAAATCAGTCAACATAATAGACTTAAGATATTCGTTGTATATTTCAAATTACAGATCATACGTTCTCAAACATTTGGGGAGGACATTACTCTGTGGTTATTTTGTTTTTCATAAGTCTTGTTCTGAGAGATTTACAAGGAAATAATTATTTTAAGACGTGAGCGACCGCCGTCTTGAACGTGTTCGATTACTTTCGAAGATTTGGTCAAAACATCAACAAAATATTGAAGACTATAACAAAGATCTTCTGAGAATGGTTCTCACATCACTTCCGTTGACTGTACACCATCAAAGATTAGAACTAAGATTTACAAAGAGAGTCAAGTCAAACTTGTTTATTTTCTTGGGTTGAAGCTGCACTGACCTTTATTGTCATCTGTTGCATCATTATAGACACTGAGGGTAAAATTAGTAATATATTCGTTAAAAAAACAACAAGAGAAAACCAGAATCGAATGAGCAAAGCATTGGGATAAGGGTTTGAATCCTAAATTTTAACGAAAAGTTTGAGTATTCTGTTGTGTGGCTGGGGACTTTGTAATACTTTCTTATCTTCCTCCAACTATGTGGTTATCTCCTGGAATTATAACTTGGATTTGGGCTCTTTACCATCCCACACTGGCAAACCGCTGTGTTCTGTAAATAAAGACATTAATTAGAGAGATTTAGCACCACGTGTCGCCGTGTGGGTAATAGGTTTTAGCTGACGTTTCGAGCGCTAGTCCTTCGTCAGCCCTTTTTACTCTGACTCAAAACTAGCCTACCAGAGGTTGTTAAGAGTTTTATTATTACTTGTGAAAAGTTTTCAGAACAGACAATTTAGTTGCGGTCCGTGAGTCCGTATAGCAGAAAGTCTGTACGATAAAATTCAGACCTAGCTTCCAGCCAATCACAATGCAGGGATTTAGTTACAAACCTGGGGATCCAGCTTGCCATACAAAAAGGGACATAATGTACTTTATCCACTTTTCTTTTCATCTGCCTTGGCGACTGGTCACCGAGTATTAAAAAGCAGAAATGGCCCAAAGCCGAACTGGAGCGGGGACATCGCTATTTTAGTTCTTCCAAAGTGGGGACTCGCGTTGTTTTTTAACTACAATCAGGGGGAGGATTAATATCATAATTAAAAAAATCATATTTTAACTTTGAAAAGCAGCAAGTGGATTCCTTTCGGAGGAGGAAGACGAGGAGCATGTATATATACGCATGGACGTTGATCCCTGGAAATCAAAATGTAGATAAACAAAAAGTACCCAGGTAATCTGGGTATATATGAGCATGAATGTAGAGTATATATATATAAACTGGTTCACATGTTGCGCTTGTAAGTGCTAAATGTTATTTGTAACAGCAAACAGAAACAAAATAAATATAAAGTATAAGCTATTCGGAGCTTTAAACATATCAGTGTCGATAAAGGAAACTCGCAAGGTCAGGTACGCACCTGGTAGTTGCATGAGGTTTGCATAGACCAAACTTTGCGCCCCATCAACTTTTATTGTATCGCCTGTGATATACGCAGCGGCTGGAGACAATAAGAAACAAACTGCAGCCGATACCTACACGAGAGTAACGGAAAGGTAAATGAAGAATTAATAACGAACGAGTGAAAGAAGGGACGATTATGGAAGCTTCTAAAATAAATAAAAACAAACGTAACCACAACTGAATGAGCTAGTACGTACTCCGACGTCCACAAATTTTCTAAAAAGTAAAAAACCTACGAAAGTTCATGAAAAATCCTTAAATTTTATTTTCCTAATGTTTGCCAAGAAAAAAAATGAGCAAGCAAGCTAAGTCAGTAGCTGCATCTGTGAGTAGGGAAGTAAGTGAATGAATGGAATGTAATTAATGAATGAGCGGACGACGGATGGATGAACGAATGAATATATGAAGAGAAACGTTTTTGTAAAAACAAATCATCCTACACATCTGTTTCTATAAAACAGATATTAAGGATAATTTTATGAATTTGAAGGTGCATAATAACATTTGCTGTAGGTAACCATAAACTTTCGGGTTTTGTAGCCATTTAAATGTCTCCATAATAATAATAATAATAATAATAATAATAATAAAGGTTTATTACCAATTCTTCCACTAAAGTGACTCTTTGCCTGGTAAAAACTAAATTTACAATTTTACTAATAAAATGGACTAAAATTTAAAATGTGTAGTGGTATTAAGTGCAGGGGAAGACATGCATTTCTGTGATTGATAAAAGGGTTTAGATACGTCAAAATCAAGACATCTTCATTCATCAAGTCTACCAACCTCCTCTGGCGTGCCACACCGCCTGGCAGGAAGCAAACTCTTGGCTCTCTCAAACACATTCAGTTCTTTCGGATAATTTGCTGCAGCAGTTTCTGAGTAGATTGTTCCCTTGTATATAAAGAAACGTATATTACAAAACATTAAAGAAGTTAAAAGTACTAGGATACTTTGCATCATGTTGTAAATAATTATACAGTTATTAACACACCTTTTCATGGTCCCACATTTTCACAAGCATACAAACCGTACACTTGCCCCCTCCCCCCACCACAATGTGCATCTGAAAGTGTATATTAACGATGTTGATATTGCACTATGTTCGTTAAAGGGTATAGCACTTATAAAGTATAAATGATTCCACTTTACATTTATTAGTGCTAAAGAAACAACAGCAGAATACAAGAAGACATCTCGATCCCCAAATCCTCTTTCGATCCTTCAGCAAGGCCAAGGGCTATGTGTGCACGCTCATTGCTGGCCGGTCCTTTCAAGAGCCCCAAGGAAGACAATACGAATAATACGCCCCACTGAATGCATTGGCCTCTTCACTGTTGTCATGTGAACTAGAAATCACGAAAACCAATTTTTATCTTCGGATCGATACGCTTTGTACGATCGAGAAATGTTGAAAAATTGTGAACAGCCCCTTCCTAGTTACATCACCTGGTTCGGCAGGTTGGCTGTTCATTGATGCAAAACCTGGTTATAAGAACCACAATTTGGTTGGAGGAGTCCATACCCAGCCCATAAGGGCCAAGTTAGTGATGCAGGCCAAACTATAAAGGCCATGTTAGTGAAGAGGCCCAGTCCATGAGGACCATGTTAGTGAAGAGGCCCAGTCCATGAGGACCATGTTAGTGAAGAGGCCCTGTCCATTAGGACCATGTTAGTGAAGAGGCCTAGTCCATGAGGACCATGTTAGTGAAGAGCCCCAGCCATGAGGACCATGTTAGTGAAGAGGCCCAGCCCATAAGGACCATGTTAGTGAAGAGGCCCAGTCCATGAGGACCATGTTAGTGAAGAGGCCCAGCCCATAAGGACCATGTTAGTGAAGAGGCCCAGCCCATAAGGGCCATTTCAGTGAAGACGCCCAGCCCATACAGACCATGTTAGTGAAGAGGCCCAGCCCATAAGGACCATTTCAGTGAAGAGGCCCAGTCCACGAGGACCATGTTAGTGAAGAGGCCCAGCCCATAAGGGCCATGTTAGTGAAGAGGCCCAGCCCATAAGGGCCAAGTTGATGCGGCCAAGACTATAAGTTCCATATACGTTAATGAAGGGGCCCAGCCCATAAGGGCCATGTTAGTGAAGGGACCCAGCCCATAAAGGCCATGTTAGTAAAGGGGCCCAGCAAAAGGGACCCAGACCATAAGGGCCATGTTAGTGAAGGGGCCCAGTCAGTCCATAAGGGCCATGTTAGTGAAGGGCCCAGCCCATAAGGGCCCTGTCAGCAAAGTAGCCCAGTCCATAAGGGCCATGTTAGTGGAGGAACTCGGCCCAAACTGACCATGACGGTGTCAGAGGGGTCAAGTTAACAAGGGGGGTGGGCAAGGTGGCAGATATAAGGGCTGTATAGAGCCGTGCCATATAGCTATTAGTGGACTCTGCTAGTTCTAAAACATTAATAAATTAGTCTACTGAGAATTATTTGTCATGATTTGCAACATGACGTCTGGTATAAAGTGAATACTCACAGGTGCAACACAGTTGATCCTAATACCGCTGGACATCCATTCCAAGGCAAGAGTCATGGTAAGGTTGTGGACACCAGCACGAGCAGCAGATGTATGGCTAAACAGACATTGTAGGAGTGAAATACACAGATTGCTACATGTACCATGATCCCCAAATTGTTCAAGCAACAGGAACTGAATGCTAAATAGTGACTTTTGTACCGCAGGCAGGGAAAAAGAGGTTACCAAAGATTTGAATGAGACAGGTATGTAGACAT
This sequence comes from Epizoanthus rinbou, assembly GCA_025505405.1. Taxonomy (NCBI): domain Eukaryota; kingdom Metazoa; phylum Cnidaria; class Anthozoa; order Zoantharia; family Epizoanthidae; genus Epizoanthus; species Epizoanthus rinbou. Next base: position 10,543 of record JANVCH010031553.1, read on the forward strand.
AATAGAGTGACCAATTTGCTGTTGTCCTAGAAAATATATAAAGTTCTATATTATCTCTCCAAATCTAGAAGCCACATACGTTATTTCATATTCTATGTTTATCATACTTGTCATTACTCCTAAAGTACTTCAATATGATAAAGATACATTTCTCTTACGCCATCCCAGGAAATCCTTTATAGAAATCAACAATGATGTTCACTATTGATCCACCATGATCCGACATCCAAGTTCTGTATGCTGTTTTAGGACAAAAAGATTATAATACATATAAGTTATAATAATAATAATACATATTAATGACTATAACAGCAATTAAAAAGCATAATAGTACAGATGCATAGAGTATAAATCTGAAATGATATAAAATATGGAGTTAAAGCATATATGCATTCTTGTACAGATAGCATTAGGTTCATTGCATGAGAAGTTCGACGTGTGACCTGAGCCTAAGAACATTTCACAACTTAATTAGAAAAGTAACTCAATGTACATTTTGGCATGCAGCCCATATAAACATCAAGCCTGGGGGTGGGGTGGTAGTCAACATACTAGAAATTGGGTAGATGCATGCTGCTGATATTTTCAAACAATACTTCTTGGTATTGATGACCAATTGAAATTATTTATGAAGGTATTCCCAAATATGTGATCTCATACTTTTTATTCTTCATTTTTGTTAATAAATACTATCAACGAAACAAACAATAATAATTATGTACAGAATCCTACAATCAGAGGTCTCTAAAAAGATAAACAAATTATACCCTACACATTAAATTTTATACTAGGCAGGCACATTATATTATGTTGAGTCATATTTTCACCAAAAGGTGATTATTGACCTTCAGTCTTTGGCTAACAGTGCATGCCCCCAATGATAGAGATCATTTCGCTTCACTGTTAAATATTGATCAGAACAAAATGCTCGCGTCAGCAAGTCACACGTCAATTCTCATCTCTGATTGGTTGCCAGTACTCAACACTCGAATTTTATTGGTCAAAACCTGCTTTGACAATGCA